>LWCB01013261.1:0-33846 GCA_001630525.1 Coelastrella sp. M60 | reverse complement strand
GATCAGTACCAGAGCACCAGCATGCACCAACCAGTGCTGAGGTGTCTGCACGCAGCTATGACATATTCTGTCACCAACCTGTGCGTATCACTATGCCTCGCCCCTCGCCATTCATGGCCAAACTGCTCATGAAGACCACGTTTCGAGCTTCTGCTGGTATGTCGTGCTTCTTGTCCACTGAAGCAGGCACCAGGTCTGATTCGCCAGTCAGACTAGAGCACTCAACCTGGACAACACACCATTACCAGCCAACAGCATGCACCAACGTCAGAGTGATATGTCATAGAATGCGTCTACAAGGGTATGCTGCAGTGCTAGGTGCATCAGAAGCAGAAACCTTGCTGTCAACATTTCATGCCAAACAACGGATGCAGATCCCTTACCTTGAGTTCGAATGTCTCAATGATTCGTATATCTGCTGGCACTCTGTCACCTATGTACAGTCTGACAAGGTCACCAGGCACTAGTTCATGGGCTTCGACCTTCTGCTCATGACCATCGCGCACAACAGTGCACTTGTTGGGCATCATCTTCTTCAAGGAGGCTGCATGTAGAGCAATATTTAAGCATTGCTGACTGGTCATCGCATACAGCAATTGGTACAATACGGCCAACTCACAGCATTGAGATAACATGCTGAACGGAGTGCCAACATGTAGATATGTGACAAATCCAAAGGTGAAACTCGCAGTGCTGTAAGCAGATGTTGCAATGTGCTGCTGCGACCAGAACGGTTTGGCACCTATTATTATCATTGCTAGCTACCCCTTTCTGCCCATAAGACATGTTGATGTCATATCCAAGAAGCAAAGTAGCTATCAGCAGTCGCTATGCTGTTGAAGGCAGGATACCCAAGCACTCACCCATAACATTGCTAGCTGACCGTTCCTGCCAATAGGACATTATGCACGTTAACGTCACGACAATGATCAGAGCAGCTGCAAGGATAGCGTTATTTTTATCCCTGGGTGATTGCAGTCCATACGCCATGAAAGTCAAGGCACCAGCCACCAGTAACAGCGCCATCAATGGGTTTGTGAACTGCAGCGCAGGTCAGGAGCAGATCACCTGAGAACCTGAGCAATTTCTGCTATGCAAACCATAGACAACTGCACCTCTGAAAAACAAGCAAAAAGTTTCAACAGCTTCTGGCAGGGGCAGGAACAAGCACAAAACAGCACGGCAGCCTTCACATGTCACATGATGGCCAACAGTCCTATGTTGAGACAACAGCTCCAACGCGTCCTACAGGTCGAACCTCCCACACCAACCTGCAGTAGAAACTTTATGATTTCCGGCGTCTCCTTGGGAGGAGACAGGCGGTTGAGACCGTACTGTCCCCGCAGCTCTGCCACCTGGGTCAAAACAAGTAGAGAGCCTAGCGTGAGAACCTAGCAACAGAAAGCGAGCCTGCCACATGGGTAGCGCACCTGTTGCGACGTTAATCCATGACTTCCTCCAACATTCTTCCAATCAACATTCGTCCCGAAACGTTCTGCGACCTCAACAGGGCTGAGGTGATGTTCGTCAATATTGTACTCGCCCCTAGCGCCCACAGCGCTGGGAGCGTCATTGCTCTCGAGATCATCTACAGCTTTGGATTTGCTGAAGATGCCCATGATGCTGTGCAGCGCAAGCTGCCGCGACCGAAGGCTCCAAGACTGAAAAGCAACCGTGCAGGTTGTTAACACGGCTTCCTGCTGACTGCACCGATGTACAACTAGTGTAGTTGATATAAAGCACCTATACGCGCCAAGCCAGCACTAAGGGAGCTGCATGATGGTCACTAGCAGCTGTTACGTCCGGGATGTGTGAGAAGCAGGTGTTAACCTCACGAGACAAGGAGTGACCGGCACCTGGTCCCAGACCATCACGATGCGGATGTTGCAACAGCCCGATATTGAAATTGTACAGCCCTCCAGGTTGCACGCGCAGTTGCAGCAAGTTCTGCATGAGTCACTCAAGCAGAAAACGCACCGGGTAGAATCTTGCAGCTCCTGTGTATAAGAAACATAGAAGCACACATCCTGACAGCCCTTGACTGTCAGAGCCTGACAAGAAGAGTCTGAAACCTGGAGACAAAGTAACGAAGGCCATTAGGTTACATATTCTGGGGCCATCCAATGCTATAGTGACCAACAACCAGCTGCTCCACTTTGAGGTGAAAGGTCCACTTCAGTGTCACTGTTGAACTAATGCCAGTTGTACAATTTCTCTCACAGAAGAGCTCAGCCCACTTTCTGCCAACCTATGGAGCTGCTCTAGCATTAACTGTTGAGCATTCTCGTCCAATGCATGCCAATCTGTCAGGCCTTCTGTGAGGTCAGCAGCTGCTGCAGGAGTGTACTTGTCCACCTGTAAGAAGCAACCAAAGACATCCAAAGCACAGGTAGTTGCATGTTACCAGTTGGCTTTCAGCTTTGCTGGTTATCAGTAACCTGTAGGGAGTATCGCAAGTACGTAAATGATCATACATGGATGGCATCAGCATGCCTTAGAGCACCTGCTGTGTCCAATCACAATCCATTGCAATGACTAACAGAGCTTACGCTCGATCTATAGGTTCTATAACCACAATGTTAGTCAGCAGTTGGGGAGAGGCTACAAGCAAAATCCCTGTAAAGGTCCCTGAGTAAGCCTGAGTATTAGACTGAGCCATGCTTTCTTTACATGCAAACATCCATGCGGCAGCTGCTACACCTGCTGCCTATGCAGCATGTAGGCAACATTGTATCAATTGCAGGCCCTGCAAAATGCTGGCAGCACAACGTCTACCTTCATAATAGCGTCCGCCAGAAATTGGTAGCCACTTCCATTTTCGGCATGAAAGTTCACCATACTGCTGGTGAAGCTTCCTAGCAGCGCTTCAACACTTGCTGGGTTCGTGATGTCAAATGCCGGGTGTTGCATCAGAGCCCTCACATGCTCAACATTTCCGTCGATGTCTGATGATGCCTGCAGCTCAAGCCATTTCAGCACTGCTGACTGTTGGCCTGCATATGTGGTATAGAAGTGTTCAAGCGCGGCTGACCTGGCCGGGGTGTCTTCATCTATTAGGCATCCCAGCGCAGACAACCTGTCTGTCATGCAGTTGGCCCTGCAGTATCTGCAGGAACACCAGCATCTGACCTGAGTCTGCAGAGCCAACCGCAGAAATGACTGTGCTACCTTCACAGTGATTGAGGCAGCACAACTTGCATTGCATTCACTTTGCTGCATGAGCCAAACCATCTTTCACAACTTGCCAAGTCTCACTGGCAAGGACATATCAGGCCCTGACAAGCAAGAGGATGCCGTCCAACACAGTGCCGGCTGTGCATCTACACTGTGACGGTAGTGCTCGCCGTGCATATACACTGTAACAGCATACCTCACCAGGTGCTATTTGTGATGGCAGCCTGAGTTGTGCATGTCACAGCATCATGAAGAGCAGACTCAGAGCAGGAACTGTGACCCCACATCAACCAATGCCAGGTGGCAGCCTATTCACTGTCTTAGCAACTCATAGCAACTCATAGCAACAATTGCAACAGATTCACAGGAATCTCATGCTCTAGTGGTGTTCACCTGTCATAGAACTGTTCCTGCAAGTGCTTGTCATCCAGGAAGCTCATCATGCACAGAGCTGCATCCCGCAGGGCTCGTGCCTTAACAGCAGGAGGATAAAAGGTATCATGGCCAGCAGTCGCCTTTGCTGCATGCATGGTGTGCAGCTGATCATCACATGATGCCACAACCTGCTGCAGAAGAGGCTCGAGCTTGGTCGCTAGCTGCTGCCCAGCATGTACCCAGACCTATCAATAAAGAAGCAGAAGCAGACACTGCAAAGGCTGGGTGAATGCGGGCAATCAACAGCGTCTCCACCTGACTTGTGTGGGCGCCATCTGACATCTGAGCCTCTGAGTACCACAGAACAATCCATCTGCAGGCCTCAAATGCCAAGCACTACACAAGTGTTGATTGCCTGGATGTCAGTTGTGTAGTATGCAAGTTCACACACAATGCATCACAAAGCTTCAGGCTAATCTGAGAAATCCTTTGATCAAAGCATTGCTGGCACAGCACGCCAGGTTGCTGTCACGGTTGATGGCACAAATATCTTCCAGCTTGTTGTGCATGCTTCCTTGCATGCTTGTTTGACATCTACAACGGTGCCAAGGAAGTATGCACAAAATGGTACTGCTGTTGCCTCTGCAAAAGACACCCTGCTCACCTCCCACAGCAACCCAGGGTCTGGTTCTTGCAGCAGCACAATCAGCTCGTCAATTGATGGTAGCTCCATCATCAATGCCTGCAGCAGGTAGGGAGTAGAAAAGCTGCTGGTGGCTGGACATTACGCTGTTCATCAGTGATACCCAGTTCTTGCTCTGAGTAGGTAACACTCAAGTCACCATGTGAACGTCCAGTTCTGTGGTGATATGGCAAAAGGGTGGCCGGGGTATTCCAGGACCACTTGTGTTATCACACCTAATCTACACTGTCCAGCTTCAGAGGTGCAGCTCATGATTTCAGCCTCAACTCATGCAGATTACTAAGTGTTTGCAGCAGTATCAGCTTGCCATGGCATATCATGTACCCTGTATTGGCCATCTAGCTGCTCATCCAGTATTGTGCCTGTCAGACACTCAATCAAGGCAGGTGGCAAACCCGGCATTGAAGCCAAGGCAGCATCAAGGGGTTGCTCCTGCTCCACAACAGCTGACTCCACTGACTCATACATACAAACCAGCATCCGAGACATCAGCCGCTGTAAGGCATCCCACCTACAAGCAGGGCCACGGCAGAAGCAAGTTAGGCCAATGGCTGAGCAGAGCCTGCAAAGCTGCTCTTGAATCCAGCCTGCTCACCAGCCTTGACCAGAAGGCACAGTTTGTTCAGGCGCAGCGAGCCAACAAGCAAGGACACTGGCAGTGAAGAAAGTGTCCAGGCTTCCGTCACCTTGCAAATGGGTTGCTATCATGCAGTCCCAGGAACCCTAACTGCTTGTCTGTTTCCCCCTCCACCTCCAGTCTGACTGGAGCAGTGAAGTCTCGCAGGACACTGACAGCTGGTTTCATGGGCAGCCTGGTGAAGGTGAAGCTGTTGGTCCAGTTGTCAGCCACAAGCACCATGCAGTGACTGTTGACGCCCTTCAAGCCAGTGCTGGTGATCATGTGGGGCTGGTAGGCAAGGGTGGCAGCAGATGCAGCTGTCTTCTTGCTGCGGCCCTTCTTGCTGGAAGAGACCGCAGGAGGGGCCAGGTGCAGTGGCAGGTCTTGGCCATCTGGACCAAGCAGTCCAATCTGGAAGAAACATAATTGATGCCACAACATCTGTCAGACTGAGCAGCAAGTGGTTGAAGCCTTCTGTTATCTTGCACCCACAACCAAGACCGTCATTATGCAGTCCCAGAGCTTCAACACCTTGCCGGAATGCATGTTGTACTTTCCAGTTGCAGGTTCCTAAGCAAGGCCACGGACAGGTTACTTGAATGGGCACTGCACTGTACTGCACACATTGCAACTGTGAAGGCATAGCAGTTGAGTGTCTTGCATCTCTGTTCGATTTTGTTATTCAGCTGCCACTGATAAATAGCAATTCTGAAGGGCACTCATTATCAACCAAGTATCTGATGGCAAACAGGGTGTTTTCTGTGAACAGCCTCACCTTCACTGGTATCAGCAGTGGCTGGTCCCCTTCTTCAAGTTCCTGGTGAGTGGTGATGGTCAGCCGCTGTTTGGCTGGACTGTAAACAGACTTCACCTTCAACAAAGGAGTTCCAGGTGTGGTGTACCAGCGCCACATGGGCAGGTACAGCTCCTGCATCACACTGTCACTGGAGCCAAGGGGTTTGCACATGGCTTGGCAGAACGTCTGACATGTGGTGGCCTGCAGATGAAGATCATCATGTTGTGCAGTTTGGAAACACTGCAGGTCCCTCAGAAGTGGCTGGACAAGGTGAACAGTGACAAGGACTTGCTCATCAACTTTGGTCACTGCAATTGACTGACCAGGGCAATTGATGAGCACTAGCTGGCAAACTCAGGTGGTAACAGCAGGGCAGGGCACATGTTGCTATTTTCATCAGACACCTTGGCGATTGCCTGGGGCTGAAGTTCAATGCTGCTGACCTGGCCGTCAAATTCAGAGAAGAAAGCACTGAGATGCTTTGTAAACTTGTCAGGGCCCAGCAAGGTCTGATACATTCGCACCACCTCAGCACCCTGAACAAGATACACCATAGCAGTCGTGTGAGTTTTAGACTTGAGTGTGCGTTGTTGCCCTCGCAGGGATGCCCCCGTCAGTGCACGCAATATACGGATGCTTAAGGGACGGATAAGGCACAATCGGCAACAGACCTGCTGCCATGCCTTGTCGGCGGTGCACACCTACAGCAGCACATCAGACAAGCAAGGCATTGTGGAACCACTGCAACTACCCGAGTATACTCTAAAGGCGACCTGCGTCAATGTTGGCCACCTGTTTCCCCTCATCTCACTTTGTTGTAAACTGTGTCTGAGTAAAGGTTGTCCTGGCTGAGGCCCTGTGTTGTTCTGATTGGGTGCTGGAGGGGTCCATCATCTTCAGGGAACTGGTCTTGGCGTACACACTTGGCATGAGCAATACGCTGCCAGCTGGAGATGGAGGGATGCCTCTCACCCTGGCAGCTGCCAACAGTATGATCAGCAGCCCCAGCCGTGGTGGTGCCAGGACTGGCAGGAGTGTACAGCCTCACCAAGCTCTCAAGCAAGCAGGCGTGGTACTTTGAGCTAAATCTGTTGTGACAACTCCCTTCACATTCTGCTGTACTGTGGGCCAGGCATTGCTGTGCGCCACTGATCCTAACAGCTGCTGCGTCCAGGTCTGCAGCAAACTCCTGGTCCCTGAACCTTGTGAGGCCCTCCTTGAGAGTGAGTTCACACCAGTCCTTGACTGTAACACGGTTGCCTGTGCAGCAGCAGACAGCATGCAGCGCTTGTACCCGGTATGATAGTGGACCACCATGCCACAGAATGCGTAACACGGCAATATGCACCTGACAATCAACATAACAGCCGATATCTCTTTTTCAGGTGTGTCAGATGTTAACACCTGCCGTGTGAGAGCACAAGTTTCGGCTTATGCTTGTGATATGGCTGTAGCTTTCTTGCAGCTCCACAAGTAAGGCAGGTCCTTGAGTGCCTTGTCTTGCTGATGCCCCATGGCAGGTAGACCAGCCAAGCAAAACCCTCCTGCTCACAAACCTGTATATCCTGACCACTCACCAGACCAGTTGTGGAAGTATTCATGTGCTATCAGGCGCTGTATGTCACTGGCTTCACTGTCAGTGTGGGTCTCAGGTGTAGCTGCCAGCAACATGGCATCAAATATACCTATACCCTTGGTCTCAGTGGCTTCATCATTGAAACCTTCAACGCCAACCATGTGGTAAACTTCCTGAGACAGCATAGCACCAGCACATGGAGGCAGTCAATTGGTGACCTGTATACAGCACTTGAGCGGAAACATCGTGGTACATTGTGTGGGTGCAAGCCACAATGCGGCTGCTGTAAAGTAACACTCAACCAGGTTGGCCAATAATTGACGGTTGTCTTGACAGATACCTGTATACTACATGACTGAGTCGATCACTGGCTGCTGTACTCACCAGGTCATACACCCTTCCATAGGCGAGTTCATCCCACGCCAGAGCTGCTTGCAAGCAGTGCATGGCAAAATGCGTCTACATGACAGTTGTAGCAACACAAGCCAATGCAAGAATGTGACACAACACCTGAGAAGTTATTGAGAAACATGCCTGCTGGGCACTTGGCTGGCTTGTACAGGAAAACATTAGCAGCATGGTTGAAGTACAACAGAATTTGCTGATTGTTGTTTTCAGCGTTCGACTCAGTGTTGCATATGCTCCAGTGAAAGCTTCATGGTGACAGAGTCACACGATCAATGAGCACCTCTGGAAGGTCCTGTCCCACAAGTCACAGCTGGTTGGCAAAGTGCAACGGGCCAAGTCCACTTGCTCCAGCACATGCCTACCTTGCCCGAGTATTCTTCTGGCACATATATACGCAACGCCACCCTTTTGCCTGTCACAACACTGCTGTATGTTGCCTCATGCAACACCAGGGGGCCAGCCACTACAGAGAACAGGTAACAAGGCTTGGGCCAAGGGTCCTGCACAGGCAGGCAGACAGCGAGCAGCACGGTTGTGACAGTGTGTATACTTACCAAACATGCTGCATGCTTGCAACACCAGCTTCGACCCCATTGAATGCATATATCCCAATAAACTACATCACCAGGGCTGCGTCTGTGTTGCTCGTCGACATGAAGTCAGTCCACCGATTGTGGCAGATTCCTGTGACCTAGTTCAGGATATCTGCATTGTGAGGGAGTTCAATGCTGTGGATGCACTCTCTGCCTTGCCTCTCTGTCATCATCACAGTGATGATCACTGACCTCCCAGATTGTAAAGTGTCTTCCTCCTGGCAGTCTGCCCTGCTCCTTGAGGTGTCCGTTGCTGAGCAGCACAGGACATGATGACTCATCAGCCTCAAGGTGGACACTCCAGAGCGCAAGGAGGTCAGGGCGGTCAGGGAAGTAAGTGATGCCGCTGAATCCAGTGGCTTCACACTGCAAGTGGATGATGATGGTGTACATGCGGTAAGCAGTACTTGAGTGCCAATGTGCAGCAACCTTGATGTCACACAGAGTGTTGATCCAGACCATTGCCAGCGACTGCTATCTATCGCCAGTTGCCAAGTGTTTGTTGAACTTGCATATGCCACTTGCCTGAAGACCTGGTCGTACATCATCACGAGTGCCTTGGAAAGCAGTGATGACAGCTGTCAGCAGCACAAAAGCTACTCAGCAGATGACTCGACATGTCATAGCACTGAAGAACAGGGGCATGGGTTACATCCACCATGTAGAAGCATACCTGCGCTCAGCGCTTGTGCCCACCTGAGTGGCATAGACACCCTTTCTTGCAAACAAAGCGTGGTAATCTGTGTTCTCCTCTGGGTGCACTGCTGTTTTGACTTCTATCTTGAAACGTTTATTTGGCACCCTGTGTATCGTGAGAGTGTCATCTTCCGTGTCCAAGGAGTACTGTTCTGCTGATAAGGTGCAACCTGCAGCACACAAAATCAACACCCACAGTCCATGTCAGGCCAACTTGGCAGTGACACTTGCCGCTTGCCTCTTGCAGCAGCATGGGGTGGGTCCCAGGCTAAGTTACAGCAGACGACATGTGATGGTTTGGAGCTGATTGCACACTTGACCGTCCAGCAACTTGCATCACCATCAACATGACCAGCTGTTGGTTATTCTTGCCCCCGCTGCATTCAAGGATAATTGCCATGAGCTGCCACTGGATCTACTGGCGATGTAACTGATGTCTTGGCTCCTGAACAGCTATGCACTTCAGCAGAAGGGCGATGCCCAATCCGCACACACAACACATGCGATAATGCTCATGAACGATGCTAGCAGTAGTGTGGACGCCAATCATATGATCGCACAGTCTGAGTGCAAAATACCATTCAACGTGAGAGTCAAGAGTTCCAAGCCCCAACCGTCCAGCACCAAAGGCGGGTTCTGTGCAACAGCACAATGTGCCCCAGCACAGTTGCCATCGCCTGCTGACAAGGTCAATGTGCTTGTGATGTACGTCGTTCCTGAGTATATGCTGATGTGTATATGCACATGTTCAACAACATAGGGAAAGGGCTTGTAGCTGAAGCTAGCATTGCTGCTTCCCCTGCTAGTGCTGTGTTCACTACTGCTGCCTGGGGCATCAATTACTGCTGACGTTGGTGTCATCCCTCCCACTACAGCGGACTAGTGATCGTATCCAGGCTAGTGAGACATGCCATGGAGCACAGAGCTGAAAAGATGTTCATCCTCGCTGCTGTTGTGGAAATTATCCAGCTGCAGTATGATGGCAGCAGCTGACCTATGGATTGTTGTAGAGATGCAATGGCGACAGCCGTCGTACTGCGTCTTGTTGCTGGCAGGATGTAGTTGTTGTAAAAATCCTCGTACGACGTGCCGGTGCCGGAGTACGTGCAAGCGTGATCACGCTGCACGTGTTGTGTCTCAGCATCAGCTGCTGTGATCCCAAGTACACTGTTCCTTCATTGCAGGGACACATTCAATTGAGCAAATGATGCAATTCGCTGCAGGGTGTGTGTGTTCAAACCAACGCCATGCAGCGAATTCTCACGGCACACCGGGAACCTTGGAGTGTAACCCAGCCTGCGTAGATCGGATCTACCAGAATATCACAGGTACGACAAGTCCGGGGGAGCTTCAAGTTGCTGACGTACACTGCATCAATAGATCTTGATATCGGCAAGCGCTGTGGCTGATCTTGCTGCAGTGTGCGCCAGCAGCCTGCAGAGTTGCCTAGGTGATCAATCACATGATAACATGATGAAGGCCTTGAGGTATTGCGCTGCTAAAGGCAACCGATTACTCGGAGTCAGCAGAGACTATTGGTATCATTAGTAATGAACTTTCAAAGTCAGATGTATCTCCGACATGTACAACTGCACTCGCTAAGTTGTGTGAAAGAAAGTTTGGCTCACGCAGCTAAGTTGTGTTTAGCCAGTTTGACCCCTACAGGGGGCTTCCGAAGCCCCAGTGCCTCAGTGACAGCAGGGCCCTTATGGCAGTGTTCAAGCCCCCCTGAGGAGGCAACACCAGTTGTACTGCTGTAGTACCTTATGCAAGGCTACGCCGAGCAGCAGCAGAAGCAGCAGCGTCAGCCGCTTGAAGTGGGTGTGAAAGAAAGTTTGGAGTGGGTGTTACTACTACACCATGTTTTACCTGGCAGTGCATGTATATGCACAGCCCATTGAACATTCGTGGCCGGAGTGGGTGTTGCTGCTACTACTACAGATTATACATATTCAGAGGGCCTATGCAATTGACGAGTTTGAAGAAGGGTTGCGCGAAACAGTACCCTGTTATAGCTGGCCAGCTTAAGTGTCATGGTAGTTGTGTAACATTTACTATGGCCGAGTCTACATAGCAGCTACCGACACTGGCACCCTGCCATGACACGCCCCAATGTACTACTGCTGCTGCGACCTGTGAACTATTGCTGCTGCAGGAGTTGAGACTGCAGATGGCTGGGGCATGCCTGCCTTGTGATCTGCTTGCAATGAGGCTGTACTGCTACTGGAGGGTGTTGACTGAACCTCAGAGGTAAATCAGCACAAAGCTGTACATCTCCTTCCACCCCTTTGCTGGCTGCTGCCATGTGCTGCTTGTCTGCAGTTGTGCCCTGGTGTACTTGTATACGATTGTGTCGTTGCTGTGGTGCTGTAAACTGCTGCCAATGTGCTGCTTGCCATCACACTAGGTTTCAGCAGCTGCATGGCACAACCCACTGAGACAGCTGATTAAAAGGTGTGGGCCGCTCAGTAACTGCTTCAAGTGACTTCAAGAAACCACTTGTCTGCACCAGGCAGTGGCCATGACAGCTGACAATTGCTGCTCATACAGTTTCGCAACGCACAGCACCCTTTGCAACATCTGCTTAGCTGCAGCTGATGGTAGAGGCTGATGCGGCACACCTGGTACTTGCAGATACAGAACAGAAACAAACTGCTGCGACTGCTGCACCACCTCTGCCTAGAGATGAAACCCGGATGATACTAGGCCAGGACGCTTGCCGCTCGTCTCCGCAACTGTTCGTAACATATCTGAGACATAGAGTAACAGCAATGAAGGTTACATTTGGTTCTACCAAGTAACGGTGCCACAAAGGCTGCGGCATTTGATTGCTGCATCTGTGCACAACAGGCGTGCCGTGGCCGCTGCTGGCTCATCAGAAGCCCATTTACTTAGACCTCTGCCTCATCTTTCTACGCTTGCGCTTCAGGCGCCTCATACGCTTTTTTCTCCACTGCAGCAAGGATCGGCAACAGCAGACAAAGGCATACACGTCAGGCAGGGTTGCGGAAGAAACATATAGGAATAAAAATGGCGAAGATTGAAATTTAGAAGCACTCAACGGGCGAAAACCTTGAGAGGCTATCTAGCTGGCAAAAAGGCTGCTGAGACGCAGTGTATTTGTTCAGCTCTTACCTTGGCACGCATCTTTGCTGACTGTTTTCGACAGAGAGGCTGATCCCTGCGTTGCTCTGAGGCCTAGTACCCGCCGTGATCGCTCTGAACAGCGCCCCTTGTTACAGGCGAGGTTCTTGCAGAGGTTTCACCAAGCCGCACTCCTATTGCTCGCTTGAGTGCAACTTCTGTAGTGAAGCGTGCTTACAAACACGGCTGCGATTCTGCAACGCCAGCAAGACCACTTGATCTTGTACTGTCTACCATAGCGCTCACGTATCACTCACCAACCCAATGCATAAAGCCTTGTCGAAGCACAACTGTTGTCACAAGTCTTGTTTAACGAGCTTGACCGACCAAAGTTGGTCATACAGAATGCTGAGTGCATGGCCCCCTCGCTTGCTGTGTGGACTTGTTGCTGTCAGCAGTGTGCTGCCAGCACAAAGGCTAGCATTGAATACTGAAATGAATGATGTTGCTTTGTGATGAGGATGTGCAGGGTGTCTGCCTCAGGGTCAGTAGACGCAGCAGGCCTAGGCTAGATGCCTGTTGCATTTAGGTGTATGTGGACCACGATTGTGGTCAGCAATGAACATGCCTGATTCTACTGGCAGTCAGTGACTCAGAAAGATAGGCAGTATGAAGATTTGCCTGCCACTACAATACAGCCCGCAGCATGCCCCCCAAAGGATAGTTTTGTCATCTGCAGACCTGACAGCCCAAGAACCAGTGTGCAACTGCTTTTTCTACTGGCCCTCGTTGCAAGCACTTCGACGCATGGATCATACATCATTATGTATATAGTCCTTGCACAGGTATCAGAGCGTAGCACCGGGTGTTCAACGTGGATTTGTAGTTCACTGCTTGGAGTACTTGTGCCACATGTACTGATGAGTCAACAGTGCAACCATATCCATGGTGCCATGGCTCCGGCTGGCAGCCCCAGTGCATGTTATACACCTGTGATGAGCGTTCTATATGTTACATGGCTAATCCTGTCGGAACAGCAGCCCTCAACAACTGCGTTCCGAGTTCACGCCAGCGCTTCGACGACTGGCAGCAACGACCGTTGCTGGATGGGGTGCCATGTGTAAATGCCATACGTATGACTTGAACTGCTGTGATGTGAACTAGCTTCTTACTACAGCTTCTTACTCATGCACAATCGCAAGCAAGCAGGCTTGGGGTCTCTGACCTTGGCATGCAGTAGTCGTAGCTTCATGCTTTGCTGTTTTCAAGAGAGAAGTTGGATGATGGCCCTGGTTGCTATGGCGCCGGAATTGCACTGCATGGATCTGATACATGTAGTGCATCCTTGCTGTGGTAGACATGCTTTGAGGCTGATACCACATAAAGAGGAAGCTGTTACTCAAAACACATCTGGTCTTGATATCAAGGTGCCAACGCTGTGTCGGTTGCAAGGTGAGATACACCACGATGCCATCACAGGTGGGCACACTTGCACAAGGTTTACTGTTGCACAATAGTGAGGAAGGCGTACACATTCAAATAGAAAGATGACACAATGCTGCTTGTCGCTAGCTGCAGGGCTTGCTGAACAAGCAACCCAACTGCTTTTTCAAGACGCAGAAAACATCCTTTATTGCAGCAAACATCATGTCTCGCTGCCGCCTGTCTGATAGCATGTTCCTGAGATTGGCTGAGCTGTGCTTATGTGCTGCAGTGTCAAGTTCAAGACAGCTGTGCAAGGATGTCGCTCTCCCGCACCACGATGTACTGTGTGTCATCATCATCCTGCAGACATCAAAGTAGGAAAGCACAATCAAAGACATGTGGTTGATTTGCTGCTACTAGGGGACAATGCACTCTGTGGCTGCCACCAAATTCTGGAACAACATTGGTAGTGCTCGGTCCAGAAATTGCAAGCGTTCAGCCACACCATTGATTGCTGCAGGTTCTGCTTTGACCTGGGCACATGTGTTGTTCAGAACCCACAGGTATCCTATCCAGTAATACGCTCCTCATCACTGTCAGGGCACAAGAGTTGCTGATATGATCCCGCTAGCAGATCTCACTGTACACAATTGTGGCGATTGATGTGCAGTTTGTGTTGGCACATGCTTCATGTATTGTGCAGTGAAATCGCTGATGCAGTTCACACGTGTGTACAATGACTCATGGTGATACTGTAGCTGATACAAACCCACTTACTATCACAAGTAGTATGACTTGAGTTGAGATAGAAGAGGATTTACCACACATCCCAGCCAAGCAGATGGTACCATGCTTTTGTGTTACATGTGTGTTGACAAAGCGAGCCCATGGTGCAAACTGCTGCCAAATAGCCCTCATGCAGCCGCCCACACCGCTCTGAGCAACTCACCTCAAACTCAGTGCCACTGTATTTCTGATACATGACCGTTGCCCCTACAGTCACATTTGGCTTAACCTGCTGCCCGTCCTCTGTCTTCTTACCCTCACCAACAGCAACTACTGTACCGAAGTTGGGCCTGTCACCGCTTTCGCTGGCCAGCAGCACACCTCCTGCAGATTTCTTCTCAGCCTCAGCACACTGCAGGACACAATGCACCAGGGACACCTCTCAGCAGTTGGGTACACACTTAATCAAGTTCTCATCGCCTGGAAGATCTAGAAGCCTTGCACTGTCGACTTCTTGCAGCGCAGTTCACTGGGGCGGCCAGAAGACTGCCTGGATCTGCTGGATGGCTGAACCTATTGAGGTGTGGCGACAGCAAGCCACAGCAATGTGCAACATACAGAGAACACATCGAAGCTGTGGTGAAGTGTGCTGTCCTAATCACTGCACAAAATGGTGCCTGCGCACTCCCTGCTGCATGTGTGCTGCATCAGCAGGTCTGTGACCTGTGCTTCTGTCTCTCAACAGCTCTCTGGCCTTACACACCTTGATAAGCACACGATCACCTAGCGGCTTCAAGTTGGCAATTTTGTCACCAGAGGGCATGATACCAATGACATCCTCCTCCTATGAACAACCAAAACAAGCTGTCATGAACCTGACCTGCTTTTGGCTTCCACCTGAATTCTGTACTGCAGTCTTGGCACTGATCACAAAGCTGTGTCAACCTGCGGTACTTTACTGGCAGCAGATAGATGGCGGCTGCCAGATGAAGATCACAGGATGCTCTGCAACCATGCAGGCTAGGGTGTGTATGGGTTGACCGCAAGATGCAGAATTGATAATGCAGCCGGATTGGGGCTGTTTGCTCTTACCTTGAGCAGAATGTGCTCCTCGCCTGCTACCTGGATGTCTGTTCCCGCGAACTTGGAATAGACAATACGGTCACCTTCCTGCAACACGGTGCAGCCGTGCAGGATTGCACCCATGACAGTGCATGTTTTTGCAGGGACCAGACTCTGGTGTGATACATGCTGCATGCCAAATGTGTTTGACGATTGTATTGCAAAAGATCGCCCCTTACACTGCTTACTGGTCAAATTGTGTCAACTTGATCAAGGTGTATTGTTTGATCTCTCACCTTGACCAACTGCACATCTCCTGCTGCTACAATGGAACCTGCTGTTTGCTTGCTTTGAGCTGCTGTGGGCAGCAGCACACCACCTGTGCTCTTGGACTCTAGCTGATCAATTTTTACCAATAATCTATCGCCAACTGGCTTTACTGCCTTGAACTGCAAGCCAAACAAGCATGTCACTCCAAGCGCGATTGTCGGTGCAGTTGCTGCAACAACAAGGACCTACCTGCTGAGGCACTGCGACAGCTGCCTTGACGACATGGCTGCAACGACGTGTACTTGATGGCAGCCTAGCTCTGATCTGCCCATTGGCGCCGGCGAAAGCTGTGGACTGCATGTTGCTCCCTGCTTGCTGTATGCCAACCTGGAAGCACCGCCCGAACTTGCTTATTTTTGAAGATCACCTCCTGCTGCCAATGCGATTAGTCAAGGAGTAGTACGCGTGCAGACTGCACTCTGTTATACTGAACGAAGACTCTCGAGACAACATACGGTGCTGAATAACATGGTGTGTCCCATTGTGGAGCAGCACATATTACCGTGATATACAGCTGCATCTGTGTCTACTGTGAACTGCGTCTTGCTTGAAGGTACCTGCGGCATGATGGCGGTACAGCTGCGCCTGCTGTTCACCTGTACTTTGTTATGCCTTATAATCAGAGGTTGCGACACACCAAAAAAATACCGTATGTACTGCCTATATGCGCCATGTACTGGACGATGACGAAACAGGTGCAACCTGATCGTCGAGCCTGAACTTGCCAGGCTGCAGCTGAAGAGCGATGGCTGCAGCGCACATGCCAACATGGATACCTTCCGCAAACATGATATTATGTTCACTGATTACTGGACTGAACGCCTGTGCTCGTTCACTTTGCTCCTGGCTGCTGCAGCAATAAGCAAGCCACATGATTACATGAACAATATGAACAACTTCTATGAAAAACCCATGCAACATACGAGCCAACTCTCTGTCATACAAGTTATATAATTAACCGTGACAGTGAGATACAAGATTCTCATCACAGCTGAGAATAATGCGCTGGGCCGCCACATGATTCTATGCGAACAAACTTGGTGACACTGTCCATGCAACATATGAAATGCCCGGCTGTTCAAAACAAACAAACAAACAAACAAACAAATAAACAAACAAGCCCGCTCCAGCGATACGGCCGTTGTGGGCATTTGACTCCTGAGAGATATGCAATGCAATTTCAACAGGCTCTGCAAGATGATGGTCAACCTGAACACATATGCTGCAGGAGTGACTAGCAAGTAGTGAGTGCAATATGGCGCCCCATCGGCCTACCTGCGCGGCTGTTCATCATGCACATTTGAAGCTACATGTTCTGTGTTTGCTTGTTGTCCGAGTGCCTGCTGCCTCCTGTCTTTTTCAGATCATGATGATGCACACAACTACGCCCCCCATGACTCAAAGCAAGTCGGTGTATACAAACATCCCAGACATGCGTGGCTGCAATGTTAAGGTTGCACAAGAAGACTTCAGTCAGAGGTACCACTCAAATGATAACAGTCACTGTTGATGATCCCTGTTGGGTGCATTTGCTACGTACATGCAGTAACAAGAGTGCCTGGAGACTGGTCAAATGGCCCTCTAGGACATATTCTACTGTACTCTAGTTGGCACCACCTGCGATATTCTGGTTCCCATATCCATTTTCGTTGAAGTTCTGCTCCTGCACAAATCTTCTGGGTAGTCTGCGCACAACTTGGCTGGCACAGTGCACACTTCCATACATTGATGTCACTTGACTGAAGTCAATCACCTGAAAAGAGAAGACATGCAGCAGTATGATATGTTGGGGTGTTGATGACCGCAGGGAGTACACCAACACTGTCCCAGGTTGCTTGCGGCGTGGCTTGCTGTACCACATCAGACAGCTGGGCTTGCTTTACTACGTGCACAAGAGCATGCTGCACACCAGCATCAGCTGCTACATAGCGGTAGTCCCAGGCAGCTCAACCCTCTGATGCCACCAAGCACATACTCTTCCATGCATTGTATTGCATGGTTATAATGACAAGCAGTAGGTGATTAATGACAGCTTCTGTCATGATGGAGTCATCTGATGTCCTGCCTTTCAGCTTCAACATCACTGCATACCAAGGGCCTCACCTGCACATCTCCCTTGAAAGCTTGTGCCTTCACAATCTCGCGAGCACTTGGTGCATGTACACTGATGATACGCCCTTTGCCCAGATTCAGCACATTGCAGGCATATGCAAGCTGGTGGTCATGTTTGATGGGGATGATGGAGTAGCCCTCACCCAGCATGTACGCAGAAAACTCAACACCTTCCCTGCAGGCAAAACCGCAACACTAGGACCTTGCCAGCGCTCAGCTCCAATCGCTTCAATGCACAAGCTTCACTCTCTCCATATATGTGAATATGCAATATCAGCACTCGATAGGATCCCCGCTGCATGCTGCACAGTACCTGCAGATATGCATTGTCACATTTGTCAACATCAGCTGCTTTGCTGATCAGCAGCCAGCTGCTCACCTAGCAAGGCTGTACTTGCCAGACGCTTCATCCCGGACATATTCATCTACAAGGCGCTTGGTCTTGCTGTCATCTCCCATAATTGTCTCCAACATCAGACAGCACTTCTCACTCAGGACACTGAAAACGCAATCCAGGTGCATGCGATCCTGCACAGTGGTGCAAGGGTCTTGCCTTGGTCTATGGCGCAGCCTGTTCAAACTTTTGCAATGATCGTCTAGATGTATACGACAGCATGCGCCTCTAGCTGTACATGCTTTGTGCTATTGGTCCACTCTGCTGCCTCTGGGCTGTGTGCTACCTGTCCATGGATCTGTCCTGCAAACGTTACCTGATCCTTGTCAAAGTCATCTCGTACCACCCCCAGCCTGCGCGTCCCCAGCAGGTCCTGGTCCATCAGCTGCTGACAGGCCTCAACATTACTGCGCAATCCCACACCCACAAGAGCGAGATCTTGACCCATGGGGAAGAAGTCACCACCCTCCAAGAAGCCGGGCTCACTGATTTGACCAGCAATGGGGAAACCTGTGATTGGTATTTGTTGATAGAACAGGCGCAAAGCAAGCCATTTGAGACTGGCGTCCCAGAGTGGTCGAGGACAGACTGATGTGAGTGAACACAGCAACAGCATGTCCGCAACAGATGCATGCAAAATGAAGCCCATCACTTGCTCATTGTCCACTTCTGCATGCAGTGCGGATGAAAATCATAGACCAGCATTCAGGAGTGGGGTGACTTACCCAGTTTGTTGAAGCAGAAGGCCATAAGTTCCACTTCTTTCTGTCTTTGTTGACTGCGCAGGCGGCCCATGATGATGCCCTTGCAGGTGGTAATCTGCTGATCCCGGGTGTACACCAGATTGCTCAGTGGCTCAAAGGTGTAGCTGGCAGTCAGGCCGGTGTCCCTGAGGTAGCATAAAAGCAGCACAATCCACCTTTCTGCTTCAGCTGCAGACCTCCAAACACAGCGTGGGCAGTACCATGATGCACTCACAGCACAGCGTTATCACAAGCCAATGGGCGTGTTTGACCAAAGTGCAGCTGCGTCTGGAGCCCATCCCTCCCCTTGTACTGCTTGTCAACCCACCTGTAACTTGGTAACAGTGTGACTGTTGGGTTGATCAAGCAGATTTCAATCAGTTGGCTTGTGCTCATTGCGCTCACCACCTGGCGCTTGTACTCATGTGAGAGGTAGAACTGATCTGCCTCCGTCAGATCAGAAAACTGGTGGCCTGCAGAGCATGGGCAGAGTTGCACAGCATATCACAGCCACCACACCAGCTGCTCAGGGCAGGCTGTGTTCCCATCTGCATTGCCAGCAAAGTTGCTGGGTTAACGGTAAGCATGTGAATGCAGATACGCAGCCCAAGCCGCCACAGGCTGAAGGCACCATATGCTGATGGTAGACTCTTATCCCTGTCGCACAGTGATGCTGCAGGACAGACTGCAACGCGGCTCCCAGACTTTGCTGCACTGCACATGCAGCTGATCCAACTTTGTTTGTCCAGTGAATCTCACCATCTGCAAGCTTGTATGTGAGAGTGTTGGCTGCCAGCTCCTCCAGTTCCACACGAGCCCCCATACGCTCCTCAACGCCAAATGCCAGAATTTCCCGCACTGTAAGAACACGCACGCCGTGGGCTCGCAGCACCTGCACCACAGTTGTTTGAAGCAAGAACTGGCATGATGAAGAAACTCCAGAATAATGTGTACAGGAAGTCGCTACTGCAGCACATCATTGAGAGCATGTTTATTAGACTTGCTATACAGCTGTTATCTGGAGAAGCTTGCTCCCAGCAATAGCTGCATCAGGTACATTGACGGCCTCCCACCTCTCGAAAAGCAGCATGCTGAGCTTTGGCGATGTCAATGTTTACAGGTCGCTCATATAAAGAACCCCTGCATGTCACAATATCACAGCATAAGAGACCACCCATGTTGCATGCTGCCATGCCTTGATGCTTGTAGACTGTACTGTTAGCTCATCAGCAGCGCCGCTCATCGCACTGTGGGTTCTGGCTGGCAGCATGGTTGGCTCTATATGGATGTTATGTGCAACAAGAGGCCTTGCCTTGGATGCAGACCCCCCATCATCAGGGTGGCTCCTTCTGGCTCACACACAATGACCACTTCTGCAACTTCATCTTCGTCTTCTTGCACTGCCTTGAGGCTGCCGCTATATAGGCCTTCACTGACAGAGCTCTTCCTGAGTTTTTTCAGTGGAGGAGGGTGCAGCGCATGGCCAGCATCAACTGCCTTCACGTCGTTGAAGCTCCTGCTGTGCCTCATCAGTCTTTCCAGGGCACTCTCTTGAATAGATGCCTGCGAGAAGCGACTGTCGCATTGAACCTATTCAGATAATCTTATCGAGAAGGCTTCAGAACACACAGATACCTGCATTGTCTCTGCCAGTGTGTGCGTCTCCATTGTCTCGAGTCAGCTGACACGTCGTCTCGTCACCGAGATACCAAGGCCTTCGTGTGCACTATTTCTTGGCTGCGTTGGCGGGTGACATAGGCTTCGCGTGAGGGGGGTGTGCAATGCTGCACGTGCCAATGACCGACGGCTTAGCCGTCTGGTAGACTTCACCAGCAGTTCCGCGTCCTGCCGAAAGGTTTCGCACATGTTGGTAAGGCTGGCAAGGTATACTGCAACCAATAGTGTGTCTGTATGTGCACAAATCGTCCACGAATTTTGATCTGGAGAATTGCAGTATCTCAGCTAAAGCTGTTGACGAATCTGAGCAACCTAGATCCCATGTGTGCAGGTTGGCACCATTTCAACTTTCGAACTTTTCGATCATTGTGAGATACATGTTGGCGCTGTGGAATGCACATAAGAGAGCATCAACGCAAAAAGGGTCATGTGTACGTACCTGTACTGTGTGCTGACAGCAAGAGACTGGTTCATCTGCATTCCTGTGCAGCATACGTAATAGATTAACCTAGAATACGTTGTATACATAGCAAGCATGGCAAGAGCACCAGGTATACTTTCCTTGCCGTGGTGCTTACCGTTATGTTTATGCGAACAAGCATATAGACCCTGCAAGGATCGCTAGCAGGGTACAGCGGTTACTCCCTACTATTTGTTCAGCCAGTTAGCGCAAGCGGTGTATTAGAGGCTGGCTGCGCTCTTTGAACCAGCACGGAGCGCGTGCATTATGCCTCAGACACAGCACGCTACTACATCAGCTTTTGAGCCTTCAGAGCCGATATTTGACGCTGATTCTCTTTTCAAATCTATTGATTGTGTACTGATTATTGTGTGTGGGGATGGTCATCAGTATTACATATATATCCAGCTAAACTTGCCCAGTAAACTTGCCCGGGTGTATCTGCTGTCTAGCCATTAACACGTGTAAAGGTGTACCAAAAGCATGGATGGTGACTATTGCATTGTGACAGGAGCAAATACTGGCATAGGTGGGCATTACTGAGGAGTAGGTCTTGGTTTTTTCCACAGCCAAGCCAACTGCAGCGACCATCTGCAGCTCTGTGAATCTGGGCATATACAGACGTACCTTATACGCCAATATGTCAATGTACGACGTGACAATCCTAATTGATAGGGCTTTTGATGCGGGATTGATTGCAGGAAAGGAGGTAGCAGCTGGACTAATGTCCCAGGGTGCCCATGTGATCATGGCCTGCAGGTTGGTATGCCCATGCTGCACATTGTCTTATTGACTGCTTCCTTGGCTCAATACGCGCTGCAGCTGTCATTTCACTGCACAGCATCCATGGCCAGTTACTGTCTTTCACATCCATGTTGATAGACACCTCCCCAACGACAACATAATACCAGTATGGCCTCTGGCAGGTCAGTTTTCTGTCTTGCTGGACAGGAGATGGTGTCACCAGGACCTGCCTACAATATACACACTTGGCAATGTTCAGCCACACCTGCAAACAATGTACCAGCCACAATGTGACTGTGTTCTCTAGGGAAGTGAGTGTTGCCCACTTTGATCATGTTGAGAATTGCACAGGCCAATCCTGTTCCACAGCGTGCTTGCAGGAACATGGATGCATGTGAAGTGGCCAGGCAAGAGTTGCAGCAATGGCACCCGCCAGGATCATGTACATGCAGCAAGTGAGCGAGTACAGCACTTGCTGCTGGCAGACTCTCAGCAGCTATTGAGTGAAGTGGTTGTCGTGGTCATTAACTTCGACAACACCAGAATTGGGACCTGTGCTACGCCAGACGGAGTCCACCTGTGCATTTTAATAACTGGCTGATTCTCACTGCTGCCCACATTTCTCCCCTCCACTTGTGCAGGCTTGACCTCTCTGATCAAGACTCTGTAAGGAATTTTGCCAAGCAACAGCTGCATGAGCTCAAGCAGCGGAAACAACATCTGAAAGTGCTCGTAAATAATGCCGGTATGATTCTTAGCACACTGTTTTCAGTGAGAGATACCAGCGAACAAGTCATGTGTTCTGCATGGCTACGTATGTTCTTATGACCTGGGATGTGTGCTGCAGTATTTGTGGTGGGAGCATATGTGGCGACTGCGCAGAGCAACCCAGTGCCTCAAAAGGAAGGTAATTCCCCACTGCCGCCTTAGTGGTGCTTGCTTTGCTGTTCTGCTGTCTGTTAGGTGTGATGGGTGTAGGTCCAGGCCCACGAGGTGAAGATCAGCACCTCAATGTCAACCACCTGGGACCATTCTTGCTGACAAACATGTTGACGTCTGGGATGACTGAAGGGTCACGCATCATCAATGTGGCCAGCAGAGCAGCCCTGTGGGGCCATGTAGCGGTCAGGGATGGAGCCATTGCACCTGCACTCAGATTCTGGTGAGTGCTGACAGCCAACTAAGCTGACGGAGAACAGCCTGCAGCAGCTGTAGGCTGAGTCAAGATCATGTACCTGACAGAAGTGCTTGATACAGTACCGCTACAGCCACAGGCGTTCAGTTTTAGGGAAGGTGATTTGTAAAGTACAGTGTCATGTGGTGGGAGCCAAAATAGCATTCCTGTTGACTGTGACATTGACATATGTGCATCCATTTGCCTGCAGGTTTGCCGAATATGCCCGGTCCAAGTTGTGCAACATACTGTTCACTGCAGAGTTACAGCGCCGCTTTCAGGCTGGCAAAGGCATTGTAGCGGTAGCTGTCAGCCCCGGCTTTGTCAACACAACCATCTTCAGGTGCTCATGCAAACACACTGCAACATGACTATGCACACACAGCGAGGGCTATACAGCATATGTCAGGAACATCATCCTACCAAGTATTTGACTTGCCCAGCGCCATGGAACGGTTGTATATTGCAGGTCATTCCCCTCTCCTGTGCATTGGTGCCTGCAGAGAGTTGTGCCTCTGGTCAGTAGAAGCCCTCAACAGGTGGGAAACATCTGTGCGATAAACCGCAGTCACCCTCTGCTGTCCTTGTGTGACATCTGTCTGTGGGTGATGAAGCAGGCATCATGCATGGCCGGTACATGCACTACAGGACCTTGATGTTGCAGGGCTATGATAGTGTGGCAATGCTTTGCCCCCTCTATGCCATGCATGCTGTTGCTGCAGCAGGACATGTGCAGGACAGGGTGAGTCGCTGCCTGTCTTTCCTTCAGGGTGCTGAGGTTGCTGTGTATGCTGCTACCAGCCCTGATCTGAGGGCTGATAGAGCTTTGCCACTGTTCCTGCATGATTGCAAGCCACACAAGCTACCGGTAGGGTGATGGCTGCCGCATCAGGTGGCCGAGTTGCATGTTGACAGCCACAACCACACTCACTGCATAGCTCGAAGCCTGCAGATAAGCTGTCTGGAGCACAGTACAGATGGGCTTCTGCAGTTTGATGTCATCTCCTGCAATGGCATCTCGCTAATATGTATTGTTCAAGCGCTGCATCAAGCCCCTGTTCCAAACAATGATATGCTTCATACCATGGTCAAGCGAGGTTTTTTTTGTGCTTGCAGAAGCTAGCAGAAGATAGACAACTGGCTGCAGACCTGTGGGCAGCTAGTGCTGCTGCGGTAGATTGGCAGGAGTGAGCACAAAGTGGGCGAGTTTCAGCAGGTGTGCTGTACCCATGTCGTCTCATGAGCAACGGCTGCAAGGCTTGTCAGAGGTTGAAAACGGGGACAGGTTTTACAACAGCAAACCGTCGCCAAGAATCTGCATCTTAGCATGGCATAAGGAGAGCGCCAATGATCATCATTGGTGCGGCACCATGTGCTGTGAAGGAGCAATCATGGTTGATGACCTGAACAGGAAGTGCAAGAAATTTGATAGCATGTGCAGCATGTCGACACGCGCCTTGCCGCAAGGCTATGGCTGTAAAGCAGTGATTATTATTATTATGTCGACACGCGCCTGGCGGACTGGTTGGTTGCGGTGTTTCTGTCCAGCAAGATTTTGATAGGAGTCCTATCACTTGCGTCATGTGGTGGCGCTGATTGGGCAAACATGATGGCATAGGTCACATCAGGTGCATTGATCATACTTTCAAATATGGCTCGAGCTCAGGATAGGTTCTGATATCAAGATGGCTTGGTCCAATGGTCATTCTGTTTACAAAACACGAGAATATGGAATTCAGGGTTCCACGCGTGCAATATGGATCCGGACTTCCACACATGCATGCTTTGAACGCCATGATCATGATCATCGCCTGATCAGGCCACGCGATTATCGCTTCAACAAGAAGGCACAAGACGCCCCAAAGGGACATGAGCCTCTAAATCAAAGACAACAATCTCACCAGCACCGGCTGGCATGAATCAAATAGAACAACATCCAGATAATGCAGAAGCAGGTGTGCACAAATACTCATGCAACAAATGCAATGCTTTGACAGCCTACAGTGCTTGCTAACAGTCGGGTGGCTGACAACAGCCCCATATCAGCAGCATCACCGCTCAGCTAGACTTGCAACATCTACATCTTTCAGAATCATTCCCCAAGGGCAATGAAGACTCCCAACTCCCTCCTAACAACTATGCTTGAGACAGCTGCCGCACAGCACAAGCGCAGTACAAGCGACCACCACTGGCTAGCTTTGATGGACACTATCCTCTTTAAACAAACATCACTTACCACAATCAGTGGCAGCTGCACATTGTAGCTGCCACTTCTGCTTTGCAACACTTGGTTCTGCTACCGCCTGAGGCTTTGGCTTGCTGTTCATGCCACTGCCGCTGCATGAATGCTTCAGCATCAGGCAAAGCTGGCAACGGAAATCGCTTGGCCAGCTGATATTGCGCTGGGCTGCTGCTTCCCAATGTGGCGCTACTCCATCTGCCACCATTGATGCCTAGTGACGCACTCCTAGCTGCTGGCGACTGTGGCTGCTGCACTGCTTGAACTTCAGCAGGTGTCTGTTGTGCAAGTACCTGCTGCTGATGCAATCCCTCGTGTAGTGCAGAATGCTGCTGTTGCTGCTGCTCCTTTTGTACATACTGTAACAGCATTTCTATGTCTGTATGCTGTGACACTAGCTCACATAGCCGGTCTGCCTTGTAGCACACCGATAGCAATGTCGGCATGAGCACTGCCTTCAATTGCGTCACTCTGAAATATTGATCTGGAACACTGCACAACCGCTGCAGGATTGTTGGGCTTCTGCCCCAATGCAAGATGGCTTGGTTGCCAGCATGTTGCACGCAGAAATATCCAATCAGCAGCAGCAACTGGTTCAGAAGCTTAGCCACTGGATGGTGCATGATGGCTGGCACTGCTGTGCTCAGACGAGGCATCTCACAGGCTGCATGCTGCTGTATGCTGCTGCATTCAACTGCACCTTGACTGCAAGGAGCTGCTTCATTGCTGAGTGTATGACTGTCAAGCGCCCCCGCTGCTGCTGCCTTGCTGAGAGGGGCCTCCAGCCACCCTTGCTGCTGTCCTGCACATGATGCTGACCGTGTGACTGAACATGTTGGTGCTGCTGCTGGCCATCTGCTAGAACAGTAACTCAGTAAGAAGCTGATCAGGTGAAAGAATTCCAACCTGTTATGGGAGCATCCCAACATGTGCTGTGCTGCCAGCAGATCCAAGCGGCAGATGTTGTTGAGCACCGACATCACAAGAGATGCAGCTTCAACAAAGTTTGGAGGCAATGCTTTGCTGGAGGCCTCAGCAGGTGTGCAGGTTGGTGACGCGTTCAGCAACACGGCTGTCAACAGAGACAGGACTCCAGCCTACAAGTACATGACAGGTGCAATGCAGTCACCACACTGGGCAGGAGTGTGCACCACAACTCACAACACTTGTGCAACCACTGGAAAAGGTTGGACATGCTACATGCTGTACTTCGCACTGCGCCATATCGTGCACCTTTGCATCATGCTGATTAGGGACATCTTAAGGCAAGGCAACAGGACGCTGCTGGTGCAGCAGCACAAAAGCAGATACTTCATGCTGCGACCTGATTGCTGTGAACACTGCTGCTGCACTCACCATGGAGGTTGCCTGCAGCTCCATTACCAGGGCAGCTGCATTGACACTTATGTGTGGCCAGCGCTTGCCCATAAGCAAGTCATCTGCTGGATGCCTTATGGCTGTGAGACCTCGTAACAGCCGCAAACACTGCAACAAACAAATTCAACCAGTGCAAAGCACACTCATGCAGATTGTTGCGGGAATTTGCACTCATAGTCAGTTGCCTTGTTAGCCGATGTGGTCTCTTTACTGCTGCTTTCAGCATTTACTACACTACACCACAAGTGCCACTCTATTGCAGAGTATGCAACAATGCATTATGCATGTAACGCATGTGCTCAAAGTCCTTGCAGCAGAATCCAGGCGATGGGGCACATTTACACTACAGAGTGCACGATATACATGCACAATGCAAGCATCTTGGTCTCTGTCAGGCTGGCCATTCCTATCTGACAGTTTGAGGGTCAATTGCAACATCAGCGGAGTACACTATCAAGCCTTATGCAACTGTGATCACCTGTAGTACATGTGGAGGTACAGGTGCTGCTGCGTCCTTGATTGGCTGATCAAACAAGCTGAAGACATTTGCCAGACGGCCTACTGTGCCAGCTGCCACCATGAACCCCACCAGCTCCTCCTGCATCTCTACATGCTCAGCACTGCTAGCTGCATGCTCCAGCACGGCGACAAGAACCTGCATAGTCAGCAAGTGACACTAGTGGCTACATGTTGCGCCAGTTGTGTCATTGACACACCATGCAATGTCCACCATCTTACTCAACATATTCTGCCAGTAGACTGACGTTGACTGCGTTATCACCTACCTGCAACAAGACGCTCAAGTGTGCTGCTGCCTCTCCTCCTGTCATCATGGCTGGCTCGTCAGCTTCAAGGCTGTTGCAATGATCCAGTGCTGCCAACATAGCCTTGGCGAAGCCAGGCAGCAAGGGCCCAGAACCGAGGAGGTAGTCCAAGTTGAGGGGCAGCTCCAGCAACCGCACCAGCAGCTCAGACACGCGTGCCTGCGGATACAACACAACGACCAGGTTACAACGCCCATATGGTTGAAGCAAGTCACGTCTACATATGAACAGATAGATTCTGGCACTTGAGTACCAATCACAACACAACTTAGAATAAGCATAGGCTGCAGCTGTGAGCCAGCCAGGGTGCAAGCAAAGTAAGTACTGTTTGCCCACCTGCTGAAGCTTTGCCTGTCTTGCCCTACTTTGCACCTCAGTGTCAGGAAGCTGCATGCTGATGGCGCCAGACCCTACAGTTGCCTCGGCTTCCTTTTTAGCTGCCCCACTTGTGGCCGAGAGCACCTCCTTGCACAGCAGGTGCAACAGGCCTGTCTGCCTAGCTAGATGACAGACCAGCAATGGCTGCTTGGCGAGGTTGGCATGTGCACTGTGCACCAGTGATGCCAAAGCATCCTGGCGTTCACTTGCTGCCACCCTAGGGGTGCAGGCCTGTGGACTCCTACTCCACTGGCAGCAACTGATATGCTGCTGCTTCAAGCTGCCATCACTGCTGCTACGGCCTGGATGACTCTTGCCTGACAAGCTACACCCACACGTGCCACTTGCAGTGCAAAGTTGCCGTTGGCCTGGCGATGCCTGAGCTGCTGCTGTTTGTTCTGAAGGCTGCTGCATGCTGCGCAACTGTGGCTGCTGAACATTAAGAAATGCCAAGTGAGGTGCCCACACGGCTAGCAAGCGCTCAGCTTCTGGAGAGCTGCTCAACTGTTGTGTGTGCTCAGGCTCGACGAAGCAGCCAGTCCTGCATGCATACGCCCAACAATTCTGTCAGCAGCAAGGATGCACACAGTTTTCCCTATGGGCAGCAAGGAAGCACGCTGTCCGTACAAGCCATTCAGCAATGCTGACGTACACATACATGCAGCAATGGAATCCTGCGGCTGAGCTGCAGGCTGTACCATCTCTTACCCAGGCCCCAGCAGCTTGCGCCTGCACTTTGCCATCCTTCGCCTAGCTCCCTTAATGCTGTTTTTGTGACTACCAGCTGGCAGAAAGCCTGCCTGATCAATACTCTGACTGTTGCCTTTGAGCTCTTGCAGCACAACAGCAGGCGGAGCATAAGCTGCTGCTGCATTGGGTGGCAATGGTGAGCTGCCTCGAGAGCCACACCTACTATCTTTGCTGCCACGGTTGCTACTTGTTTCTGAGCAACTGCTCTGATGCGAAGGCAAGCATAGCTGTTCCTCGGCATCAAGAGGACAGCTAGCATGGCCCTGTGGGTGACAGCTGCTGCTTGAGCTGCTCTGTGCGAGCCTGCTCGCTGGACAGAACTCGGGGGCTGCTGCATTAAGCGTTGAGTACGTAGCTGTACCATGACCATTTTTCTCAACTGGAGACTGTTTCGCAATAACAGACTGTATTGCAATTGCATTCTCTGAGCAGCCGTGATGCTGTTGTAATTGCTGCTTGAAGAGCAAGGAGCCAGGTGATGGGCTGCGACTGTCTGTTGACACACCGCCTGCAACGTCCCTGCGCTCAGTCTCCTTGCCCAAGGCAGCTCTCTCCTTGATCATGTCCAGGTGTTTCAGTCTGCAGAACACTTGAAATGTCAGGTATCCCATCTTGTCAAAGCTAGAATGCACATAGACGAGCTTGCTGAGTTTGTTTGCCTGTGGCATGCATAACATGTGGTGTCTATTAGTCACTCCTACTGCATCTGTAATATCAATTGTGCAGATGGTCTCTGCAGGGTTGGCACTGGTCTCTCACCTGCGCTGTGCTGCCTCTCTCAGCCGCTCATAGATCCTGCTGCTTAGCAGAGCTGCACGCTGCTGTCTCGCTGCCTCACGTTGCTGTGTTACTGCCTGTGCTGCCGCTTTAGCTGCATCCCTGGCTGCTGCAGCTGCTTGACGCTCTTGTTTGATCTTGGCCTGGTCAGGTCAAGTGCAGTCATACAGGTCAGTGCTATGATGTATCACTCAGTACTACCCAAGCACCTTAGGCGGTCATACATAGTGCTGTAGTGACTGTGTACAGCAGTACCATGCTACTTCAGCAAGACTGCAATCATGCACCTGCCTCAGACCCAGCTGCAAGGTCAGTGTGCTTCTATGCACCAACTGAATGCTCACCACTGCTTCCTGTTTCTTGCGCTGCCGCTCAGCCAATTGTGCTAGTCGTTCAGCTTCTGCCTGCTTGCGCCGCTCTGCTGCCTCCTTGACACATGCAGCAGCACCTTGCTGCTTGGCCAGAATGGCTGCAAGGGCCTCTGCACGGCGTGCCTCACCTGCACATGTAAACAAACTTCGCACTTGTTGAGAGTTGAGGATGCTGTGTTGAATTGAGTTGCTCACACACACAGCTGCTGAAGGCCCTTTGTAAGCACAAACAGAAGCTGTTGAGCGATTAATTGTCACCCACCCTCCTCCAGTCTCTGTTGCAGTTCTGCTTTGCGGCCCTCATTGTTGAGTGTGTTGATGAATGTGACCTCCTCAACCTTGCGTGTTTCATCCAGTGCTTTGGCCTTGATTCTGCTGATGTGGGCAGCACGCAGCACCTTGCTGCGCTGATGCTTGTCAGCAGTGCGGGCTGCTACAGCTAGAGCGCAATCCTGAGACAGTGAAGATGCAGCCACACACCTGACTAAGTAAGAACAGTGTTTACCATCCTACATGCACATTGCTTGACAGTCACACTGCTGCCTGTGGACTGCATGATCCTGCACAAACCATTTGTGTATCACATGCATAGTTGCTGCTGCACTCTGATGACAGCTGTTTGCTGCCAGTTGCTGCTGGCGTGATGTGTGCATTTACTTTGCCAGGGCTGTATTGATGCATGAGCCAGGTAGCCAGGCTGCCAGAGTTGCGTATGCCTTACAACCAAGTTGCTTACCTTGTTTCTTTTCTGCTGCTTTGCCGATTGCTGGTGTTTTATACGGGCAAGTTTCTCTTCTGCCAAAGCTGTCCTGAGTCGCTCTGCTTTAGCATGCCGCTCATCAGCTGCTGTTTTGGTTTGATGGGGACTCTTACGCAACCTGTTGAGACAAGGATGTGCAGCCCCTCTGATTGACAGCTGGTGCGCAGCGCATAAGAACAGTTCTCAGAGTATGTTGAAGCAGTGTTCATACGCTGGCAGGTGATTTGACGGTTCATTCACCATGATCCTACCTGTTTGGTGAGGATAGCTTGTGCTGTAGCTCTGCTGCATCTGGCCTATTCAGCAGTTCAGTCCATTCCACTTGTCCTTGCCAAGCAGTCCCACTGCAGCTGCTGCTGGCAATGCTGTTCTTGCTAGCACCGCAATCGGAAAAGCACGAGCTGGTGCTCATGGCGCTGCTGCTATTGCTGCTGCTACAACTGCTGAAAGCATCATCTGCTAAGCTAGCATCATGACTGCATGTGTCAGGGCATGGATGGGCACAGCACCGCATTGCTACCATGCTGCTGTGGCTGGTGCTGCAGTGCCTTGTTGCAGTGGTATGTGAAGCAGCACCTTCAGGCGCCAGACAGCAGTCTTCACTGCAATGCTCGCAACCTGCCGGTGCTTGAAGAGCTTCTGCTGAAGAGCCAAAGGGAGGGCCCTCACCTGACCCTGTAAACCCACACGGACCTGAGTACACTCGGTCTTGTTGCTGCTGCAACAGCTGCTGCTGGTCATGTTGCCGATGCCCCTGTGGCAGCTGCTGCTGCTGTTGTGTAAGCTGCTGTTGTTGCTGTGAAAGCTGCTTTTGCTGCTGTGACAGCTGGCACAAAAAGGTGTCCATAGGCCTTTCTGTAAGCTGCAGACAATGTGCTGCCTGCAGTCACAAGCATAGAGCAATCCAAGCCAGAGTCACTGTGGCCATTATTTGAGACTATTGTATGCCAAACTCCATCTACCAACTAGATAGCAGGTGCAACAGCCCAATGCATTGGAGAGAGTGATCCTGGTCAGTATTCACTCGAGTTGGTCATTTGTATAGTCGTTGAGCCAACAGGGCTGTTGCTCTGACGAAAGACTTATGAGAGCACTGTCCAACTACTGCTTCTGCACATACACATAAGCTGTAATTTTATCTTCTGCAAGCATGGACTCTGAAGTTGCAGAGAACACAGTGACTGGCTTGCCTGTTTGAAGTCATTGACAGACTGCTCAAGATACTGCACAGTCTCCTCAATCAGCTCGGTGTGCCACTCAGCTTCGCACATCGTGTACAGACCATTGAGTGTTCTGCAAGTAACATAGCTGACATTGGAGCGTCTAGGCCACCACAGCAGCAGACCAACCACAGCAACACATCCTGCTGGCCGATGATTTACCTGGCAAGATCCTGTTGTAACTGGCACCAAACATGACGCTGTTTGGTACGCTTGTCGTCGGTAAGTTGCCATCCCAGCTCCTGCATCGGGTGCTCAAGTGTTGGCCGAGGTGACTGCAACAGTACACAGTACCCCATGCTGCACCCAACCAAGCAGCACCTGCACTTGTGTGACTGCAAGAGTATCTGTCATTGGTTATTGGCTCTGCAAAGGTCGAGCTCTGCGGGCAGAACTACTTTCCGACGTTGCTTGCCCCACACATGGTGGCAGGTGCACATACTTTCAAAGCTGCAAACAGCGAGTTTCAGACTTTGGCATCATTGTTGCTACCACCTGTATTCTGTAAGGCATGTTTGCACATAACACAAAGCGACAGGAAGCACCCTTTGACTTGGAGCTTCGGCCTTTGTAATACACCTGTGTGATGCTTGATATTATTCGAAATTTCGATGGGACCGGATCGAACCTGTCATGGTGCACATGGTGACATCCAGCACAGCCAAATTGAATGTCCTCGTGACGCGGCAAAAAACATGCTGATGCCAGTGTGGAGATGGCTGTCACTTACAAGTACGTTTGCATGTATACACCAATTGCTTACTTATCATCGCAGCTAGGCCCTTCCACATCCCCTGCACTGTTTCCAGTCGCTCGGCAGTGTCAACCTCCAACTCATCAATGCACAACAGTGTGGCTGCAGACAGGAACTCTTATTGCAATCTACTGCAATTAAGTCATTGTGATACAGCTATGGTTGCTCGACTACATGCTGAAGTAACATCTACCCTGAAAGACAGCAAAGAGAGAGATTTACGTGGTGATCTGCAAATGGTGAAGTCTTGTCTCAGCCTTACACTAAGACAAGAAGTAATACATATGTTCACGCCTATTTCAAATTAACTCTGCCAGTTGCGTCGTGCGGAGCTTGGCTTCTCGGATGCATATGGCTTTGAAAGTTGCTTCCTGAGCTTGAAGGTGCTAATCAATAGTAAGGATCATGTGTTCCGCTGGTTGTTACAATGTACCGCCCTAGACCACGACAGCAGCTCAAGAGGACGCAAATAAGCCCCTCATCAGAGGTCTAATGTGCTTAGCATCAGCCACAACCTCAGCGCTGTGACAGCAGGTGCGCAACTGGTGAACATGTTGGGCCCATATGAAACATGCAGCTTAAACACTGCACCTGGCAGTGCTTTAGATGCATACTGATCATGCGATGCCCAAGGTGCAACACTGTCAGTCATGCTGTATTGACCAAAACAAATATCACCTGGCTAATCAGTACAGTCAGGTATCTACGAGCCTGTACTGCAATGATTAGTAATGTGAAAGGAGATTTGGCTCATGAGTGATGAGTAATGCACATGGTTTGCACAGCAGTCGGTATACCCGTCAGCCATGCAGACTAGATACTCATAGCCACCGTGCACTGTGTCATACACAAGCAGATCACATCCTCAACAGCTGCACATGATGATATGCTTTCTCCGCCAATTGACTTATACCACAGGAAGTACTCATTGTGTCAGAAGGCTACAGGGTTGTAGCTGCTTGGCTTAACTCTCTGGCCACTTGCTGAGCAAATTGACACCAAACCTCTGGAGGGTATGTGCATCTCATGATCAATTGCAGTGTTTACACTTACGACATTTGTGCTGATCAACCATTAGCCAAACATCATCTGACAGTGTTACAGACAGACAATCTAGTTAACAGGCACAACATGCGATAATGTCTGTGCACGCACCAGCTGTGCTGTACTGGCATGTGACTATAAGCAGCTGCAATGTACATGTAGTACGTAGGATGCAGCCTTGCTACGCGCTACATACATGCTACCGAGCTGCATCTTTGTGTTTGACAGAAAAAAATGGTGACAATGTGCCATTGGCACTATAGAGGAACCTCATATGGTATGAGACGCCCGTGCCAATCATATACAGATATTGCTCACAAGAGCACCTGCTTCCACTTGTACAGTGTGTATAGCACACTTACACACATTTGAGACAAGTCGCACAACACACAACACTGCTGTTGGCAACTCTGCAGCTACACTACCTAGCCAAGGACTCTCTACTCATTGCCTTCTTCTACCCCGCAATCCTGAGCGAGTG
>LWCB01013234.1:0-10147 GCA_001630525.1 Coelastrella sp. M60 | reverse complement strand
AGCAGGTGAGTTGTGTTGTGATGCCCCCAAAGCTGCAGCAGGCAGTCTGTTCATCACACGATCTGTGTAACACATTCTGGGTTTGGCTGGTGCAATCCAAGACGTAGGATACTGGATGTCTATGCATGTGTGGGGGTTGAGTGGTGATGGGCTTTGCTGCAAAACTTGCTGTATGCTGCAACAGTAGAAGCTGCTTCTCTGCCTATGATGCCTTCGAATAGATTATCCCCGCCAACTCAACTGAGCCCTATGTTGCGCTGTTTTGCTGTTGCTTATTCAGGACACAATGACGTACCACAGCTTGGTGTCAGAGGCAGATGAAGCAACAGCAGCTGCAGCCAGCCAGCAGCAGGTGGATGAGCTTCAGGTTCCCAGCATTCTCTCTGGTGTGCAAACAGACAGCAGCAGCAGCTGCAGCCTGAGTAGCTGCAGTTCTGTATGCAGCTTGGATGGGGATGACACCTCAAGCAGCATGAGCAGCAGTAGCAGCAATGTCTCTGAAGCAGGTGATGATGACTGCGACAGTGTTGACCAGGATGCTGCTGACGACAATGTCACTAGCGAAAAGGATGTGATAGTGGAACAGCACGAGGAAACTGTAGAGGTGGTGGTTGACACAGCTGGCAGCAGCAGCAGCAGCAGCAACACCACACAGCTGCAGCAGCAAGAGCAGCAGCCAAAGGGCACAGGTGCTGCTGAGGTCATCGTGTATTATACAACCTGTTATCAGGACAGAAACATTGTCAGCAGGCTGAACGCTGTGAGGTTGTGTCTGAATATCAACCAGGTGGAGTACGAGGAGGTAAGCTACAACAGACGTGTCGACTTACCAGTAGCCATGTGGTACCTGATGTAGTGCAGACATGCATGAACTGGCCAGCAGCAACAAAGTATCAATATGCAGCGCTTGCAAAATTATCATGTGCTCTGCTGCTGCTGCCAATTGATTTGTGATGTGCACTGCTGTTTGTAGGTGAATGTGGGGCAGGAACCAGAGTATGTTGATGTGATCAGGGCTGCTGAAGGGAAACTTAACATCACTTATCCTCTGGTGTTTGTCAATGGAAAGGTAAGCTGCTGATGCACGTGGTACAGGCCCAGAGCTTGAAGGTTGCTTTGCTGATGTTGACGCACTGGTCTCATGGCAACATGGGATACAATGTGTGCATGTCTTGTGCTATGCTTGTGTTTGGTGGTTCAACGCATGACAGGGTACCAAAAGATATTAAACTTGTACCTGGGTGTGTGTATCTGTAGCTGCTGAAGCAGCACTATCTTCTCAAGCTTGCACTGCTGTCTGTCACTGCTGCTCCTGGTGATGCTACAGTCTATTGGAGGTCCATATGAGCTGGAGAACTTTGACAATTGGGGAGTACTAGGCAGGATCCTGCAGGGCGTGAAGACAGTGATAAAGGGTATCGTGACAGCAGATAAAGAGAAGTGGGAGCGTGCCAACAAGGAAGCTGCAGCTTCAGTAGAGTCTGTTGTTATGAACCGGCTATGGCTGCCAGAGTGCTTCAATTGTGGTATGCTGTTTGGTTCAGTGCTGTTGTGTTGACTGGTGTGTAGCAGGACTAACCTGCCACCCAGCTGCCTTGTGATGCCACAGAGGAAGCCTTGTGAGCCACACCATGTTATGTTTGTGGTCAGCATCTGGCATTCACAATTTCTCTGTGGTTGATGAGGCAGGGCGCCTGAGCGTCAATCCACAACAGCTTGTTTTAACCAGCATGTCACAGCGACACAGTGTAGACATGAACAAGGCCATCTGCTGTGTTGCATGTGTACACCACCTGTACAATGTATGACTGTTGCAGATCTGGCTTGACGGTCAAGTCTTGATCATCTTATATACGGATCACTGCAAGATTATCAACATCTGCTGCGCAAGCAGTAACATTGACAACATCAGCACAAGGGTTATTCACAGATCATTCTGTGCACTGCTGCACATTAAACATCAAATACATTACATCTGTATAGTTTGTTATCTGGGTGTTTGTTTCAGATGCACAACGCTTTGCTCAGCGTTTCTAGAATAGCGTCAAGGGCTGTGTGTGGTCCCCCGCTGCAGCGCATTCAGCTGCTGCTTGTTCATTATATACACTGCTACACATTGTCAAGCAGTTCATCACATCTGTATACTATCTTGATCCACATTCTTGCTCAACTTGTGATCGACATCGCTCACTGCTGTAGAAGCAGTGTGATTGCCTGTATGTGGTCCTTGTGGCGTAGCAGTGCTGGTACCTGTGTTGACTTGGATTATGCACTGATACATGTATAAAATGCATAGTGGATGCATGGCCGGACCTATGGCTTGAAGGGCGAACTGTCCACTGGGCAGCTTACACAGAAGCTGCATTACCTGATGGCAAGGTCAGAACATCATACTCATGCGTCGTTGGGGGGGCTTGCTGACCTTGTAAGCGATGACAGTTGTTTGCTGCTATTCCATTTGATCAGAGTGGTGCGCTGCCAAGCTGCTGTGCTCAACACACATGTCATCCAGCTGTCACACTACGTTAGACATCTGCGTGTTGCATTGCTAACTCGTTTACACATGTCCATATGTTCATGGCGCTGAACTTGACGCATTATGACAAGCCTTAAGGAGTGACCCCAGTGATCTTGACAACTCCCCTAACATTGCTGCAGTGCTGCTAGCTTGAGCTCTTCTTCAAGTAGGAGCTTCGAGCTCCCAACAGTGTTGGGTCTCGAGACTCAGCATCCTGTTGGGTACCAGACAGTCTGCTTGCTGGGACAATTGTCCAGCAATGCTCAGCCTTACGACCCCTGGTCACCTCGGCGAGGCTCATCACTGTGTTATGGTACCAGTTAACGAGTCAGTACTGCTCTGTAACAGTCAATGTGACATGCATCAATGTGTGTTGCCTGACAAAAACATGCTGTAGGCTTGTAGCGGCTGATGTTACTCCTCACCATCCTGGCAACCAGTGATGAGCTCTGATTGACCTGCCAGGGCAAGAGACACACCCTGCAGCTTGTGAGCGTTGTGTACGGTTGCTCAGCTTGGCTCTTAGTCGACATGTCTGATCTCCCTCTGCTTAGCATACATAAACTTAAGCGGAGCGTAAATAGCCACGTACTGTGGAGCGGTATCAGCTTAGATGTGTACCCAGGGGAGATATGGTTTGTACGAGGACCATCGGGTGTGGGCAAGACTCTTTTTCTGCGAGCAGTCTCGTGTCTGGATCCTCTAGAGGTACGGAAAGAATCAAAATGTGCTTATGGTGTTCTCTCTCTGCGCATGTGGCTCTGCATGGAGTTTTTGACGTGCCTGTGCGTCACGTGCAACCTGCCACTACATCAGGCTGTTGCGACCACATACTGTTGCCAAGGACTAAGCGGCATATCGAAACCCTGTATCTATGTGTCACCTTGTGTTATTATGTGTTCTATCTTGCCCTTAATTAGCAGTGCCTTGCAACAAGCTTGCCCTTCAGGCACACTGCTGTGCAAGTTGCAAATCAGCTAAGGGAGTTGCAAGATGCCTGCTGTAGCTGTGATTGGGCCCAGGTTTGCTGTTATAAGCAGTATATCGCACAATCCTGTGATCCTAATTGAACTGTGCTGTCGTAGGCGGGTGTATTGAAGCTGAAAGGGCAGAGTCCCACACAAGTGGGCATGACATGCTGGCGAGCAAATGTAGCTTACGTCCACCAAAGCAGAGTCAACTTCAAAGGCACACCTATGGAGCTGTTCCAGATGGCACAGAAGTTCTGTTCACAAAGAGGTAGGTTGTACAATGTCAAACTCAAAGCGATGCACAAAGCTTTATCATTTGCCCTTGTGATGAAGTAAGCATCTGTGTGGTGGTCACTTAGACATGCTCTCTCCACCTTCACTCCGTGTACGACGATAAGACACCACCTGCATACTTCGTGTTCCATCAGCATGCTGAGAAGAGTTACCACACAACCGCCACAGCATAATGTTGCTGTTCAGCAAACAGACTGCGGCATGCAATATGCCGAGACTCAACAAAACACCCTTGCACAGGGAGGACACTTGGTGATCTGCCCACCATCATGCTTGACCTGGGACTAGAGGACTCCTTGCTGCATCAAGAGTGGTCAGAGCTGTCGGTACGTCAGTGTGTGTCAGATGTTGCGTGGAGATGTGTGTTCAGCTCACGCCAACATGCACAAGTGCAGCCTGATACGTCAGTACAGCGATGTGTGCCACAGCTGGGGGTACGAGGATCGCTGGGGTCAAATGCTGTTTGAAGGAGTTGCTTTGAATCACAGAGAAACTTGCCACCTGTACAAGGGTCACAAGCTCAACATCGGGCTCATTCAGCACCCCACCTATGACCAAGACGCTCTGCGGCCAATGTCATACCACATCTGTGAGACCTGCTGCTTGTCAATCTTGCTTCTGTGTTCCCTTGTTCCCACCTTTGCTGCATTGCAGGGTGGTCAAGCCCAGCGAGTACATCTGGCGATTGCTCTGGCCCTGAAACCTCAAGTACTGCTGCTAGATGAGCCCACCAGCGCATGTGACCAGGAAGCAACACTCAGGTGACATATGTTGGTAAACTCATAGTGTTGTATTCAGAGTGTTCATCACAGCCCTATGTCATGCAGACAATAATTATTAGTGCCAGCACAATCTGAGCCTGGCTGCTCATCTCCTTCAAGCAAAGTAGAGTTTACAGTGTCCAGCTTCTGTCGTTGTTGGTCTCTTGTGGCAGACAGCGCAGATGGAGAGCCAGGGGTGTAGTTGTGCTTCATTCAATGCCACGCTACCAGATGATGGCAGACTGAACTATGTCTAAGCCGCGAACATCACTGTGCATTTGTGATGTCCCAAACGCTGCAGGGTGGAAGCCGTCCTGAAGAGTTGCAGTGCTTCTATCATCTGGGTCACGCATGATCCTGCTCAGCCTCTGAGAGTGGGAGGAAAGCTCTTAGAGCTGCCCAGTGGAGACACAAGTACAGTAGCACCAGCAGCAGCACAGGCAGCAGCACCAGCCGGTGCTGTCAAAGACGTTGTTGATGAGGATCATAGTGCGCATAGCAGTAGCAGTAGCACAGCCAGTAGGGTTGCTGTGAAGGATGATGCGGATAGCAGCAGTGGCAGCAATGGGCAGGGACAACAGCAGACTGCTGGGCGTGAGCAGCAATTGCAGGGTGATACCAAACTTATGTGAGGACGAACACAAGTGTTGCTTTGTCACACGCCACTGTTATACACTGTGTTAATGTACTATAGTATCTGACAGTGTATATACAGTTTCGTATGACTGGTGGCGGCATACTGGCATGCAGAGATCCTCCATGGGAGAGTGGCCTGTTGAAGCAAATTCCTCAGGGAGCTTTGCCATCATGGCACAGCATGCCCAGGTTGAGGGTTATGTAACTGTATACAGCATCGGTAGGACGTGCATTGCATTGCAATGCAATTGAACTGGTGCAAGTGATTGGCAATTGTTTGTTTACACCGCAGCATATGTGTCACAGTGTTGTGTTCACTGAACACAGTACAGTACATTGATGTATACTGGGAACTGGGCGCAAGGCCGATGGCACAAGGTGTTATGGCGCCATATGCTAGCATATGGTAGCATTTAATTGTTATTATTCACGTATACTGGGAACTGACTCTGAGTCGAAACTATTTGCTGCTACTCCATAGATCTATGAATTCAGCAGCAAGCAATCCCGGATTGCAGTGCACTGCATTGCATCATGTTCAGTATAACAGTCCAATCACCATCCGACTGAGGAGATTCACAAGAAATTGCAACAAGCACATGGAAAATTTCTGTATGGCATTGCCAATGTTGTGCCTAGCCCAGATTTGTGCTATCTAGCCCAAATCCTAGAATGTGAGATGTTGAAACAACATTGATCATTGCGTCACCGAGGCACCACCACTGCCAGGTTCAAAAGTTTCAGAGGTGACCACCCCAATCAGCGCACGGGAAGGAGCTGTGTCATGCACCTCACCGTCACGTACTGCTTTTCGCAGTCGTCATCAAAACCCAATGTTAGACTGAGTACAGATAACAAGCAAATTAATTTTACAGGACTGCAAACCTGTTACCTATAATGCAAGGTTTGGCTTGCATGCATGGGCCAAAGCATGCTGCGCAGCTCCACCAACAGAAGTACCAACACTGGCTGAAATTGGACACCCCATACATCAAGTATACAGCACTCCTATTGCAGCTATACGCGGCTGTGAAAAACTGTACTGTGATGTGCACCAAAAGAATTCTGGATTACTCCTCAGAGCGATGCGTCACAATCACCTGGTGAAGAATCCACATCCCACCTTTTCACCCAGTTGACCAACTCAGTGCACCGTAACAACGTCGACATTGGGTCATGCCGCACCACTAACCTCATGGTTTCGGGCTAGCAAGACCAGCATATGGCCATGGTCTGCAACAACCACCCTGCTATCACATCCCTCAGTGTGATCAAGTGCCAGCAGTGTACACATCAACATGTTAATGCTGAACAACCATGATTGAGGATTCTACAGAGCATCGCCATATTATTGTTGGTATTTCTGGCAGTGTACATTCTTCCACTGCATCTCCAGAACCAGGACCTCATCAGTTCTTGATCTCCTTGAACACCATCAAGTTCATGTTGCAGCCCACGGCTGTCTTCATCCTCAACTCCATGCCTGCTTGTTTGAATATGTCCTCCCACTCACTGAGAGTTCTCCAAGCACCTCCGGGGCACTGAGCCAAAATCTCAATGCTAAACAATCCTGCACACAGACAAATGCAGTGTGTGTTGGTATTGAGAAGAGTGAGTCTTTCTGTCACTCAGATGCCAAAGTTTTTCCAGGCTGCCGCACAGCATCCACACACATGGTGCGGCTGAAACATTTAACAGGATTGCAAGGCACCCAATTCAAGACAAAACACAGCACAGACGTGATGGTGATATGCCGCTGAGTATATTACCTGGTGCCACTCCATCTTCACATGCATTGTGACTTCTATCTCCTGCTTCAGGTACCAGTGTCTGCAGCAGAAGAATGCAGCCGTCTGCGGTCAACACCTGCTTGCAGTGCTTCACAATGAGCACAGCATCCTCATCAGAGAAGGCAGACAGGAAGTGCTTCATCAGAAGAGTGTCAACCTGCAGGGACAACAGCAGCAGCAGCAGTAGCACACAATGGCGATCTATTCACACATAGTGACGATTGATTCAACAGCAGCAGGGCAGCAATCTATGTATCTGTTGGGGGTGTTGTCGAAAAAACAGTAAAAACAACAGATTGACCAATATCAGGCAGGCAGCGGGATGAACGATGGTACTGTGCTGCAGCTGTCAAAGCGGCACATCTGATGCGCAGCATTGTAGTACAGACAACATGATTTGTGCTCGTGAGCTGATTTGTGCTCGTGAGCCATCAACGAGATTGTATGTAGTTGCTGTGATTCACTACCAATAATGACTCAGAGAGTCCAGCATCCTACTTAACATATACAATGGAGTTCTGATACAGTCTCAGCATATTGCCACCCACCTTTGCATCCTTGACCACCTGAGGGAATGGCTCTCTCACATCTCCAGCTGTTAGGGTTAGCCGACTGGCTGCACTTGTCACCCCCTTGGACTCAAACATGCCAGGGATGTCGATGCTGCACAACAGCAATGCAGATAGTCTGGTTAGCATTACTGGCTAATCATGAAACATGCTTCATGATTGATGTAGAACTAGATGGCATCTGACCTGTCACAAAAGATTGAGGGGTAGGCAAGCTTGTCTGGCATACAAACCAGCAGTATGTACGCCAGGATGGTGTCCAGCACGATGCTGGCCCTGCATATTGCTGGTGACCATGCTTGCACTTGTCATCAGCCTAGTTCTGCTTATGAACTCACTACTTCTGCCTACTGTTGGGGTATGCAATCGTTGCTGGTTATATGCAAACAATAAGCATTCCAACGCCCACACTGCAACATGTGCAAAGCAAGTTGGTCGCTTTTCATGCACCATACATCCACCAGCCCGACTGTTGTGACCCCCGCCGCCCCCTCACCTGTCAATGACTGGTTGTCTGTCCAGTATCAGCCCCTTGCAATCACCTCCAGCCCAGCTCATCACTGACGACAGAAGTTCACCTCTACCACCACCAACATCAAGAATGACTCGGCTGCTGCGCCAGTCGTACGCATCCTGCATGCAAAACAACAGTGACTTGCAACATCATGCAAATAGGAGGACTTGTTCCACTGACACTGTGTTTAATGTGACAGTAATGTAAAACAATCCCTGGTGGTGATGTTCACGGCCAATGGCCTCACCTTTAAGCTTGTGTGTCCTCCAGTCAGGCTGTGTCTTGTGAAATAGCTCATGGCCTTACAGAACTCGTCATGAAATGCAGTTTGATCTGGAAGCTCACCAAACTGTACGTGCATGAAGAGAAAGTTGGTTTAAGTGGCAGCAGAAGCAGCATAACAGCAGCAGGACACTGCGGGGTTGATAGTGCAAACCATGTGGTGTGTGAAATGACAGATAAAGGGCTTGCATGTCGATATGGGAACTGCAAGCTACTGCAGGCTGCAGTGATCTGGGACAGACCCTGCTGTTGCTGAAATTTAGAACAGCATAGAACCAAACAACGGAGGGAACACGAAAACAAGTTCCTGCAAATCCGGGCATTGCTTATGATGTCTGAAGACAGAGCTAATGCCAACAATGCCTCACCTGGTAAACATCCATGCCATGAGCCACTACAAATGCTGTCTTTCCTTGCTGAACAGCCTGCAGCAGCAGCAGCAGCAGCAGTCATGTAAAAGCCTGGTGAGAGCTGAATGGCAGTTAAGTGAGCAGCACAAAGACAGCAACAAAGCTCAAACAATGACCAGCCACTGCAAGGCTGCTGTTATACAGGATACCACAGGTTCAGCAGCATTCAACAGCAGGAGCGGCCTACCACACAGATTGAAGGATGCTTGCAAGCAAGCAGACTGTAATGATTGAGTTGTATGTGGCGTCATGCATAGCAACAAAGTAGATCCCTTGCACATATCATTAAGAAAGAAAGAATCACATACTTTGTCAACAGAACCGAGTCATTTATGTTGAAGTAGGTGATCCCCAAGGTTTGATGTTGCTGGGTGCCAAACTCTGCAGCACGAATTTCTGGATTTAAACGAGGACACACACCAAAACACAGCAGATAAAGCACAGGTATCTGCTAACACATACCTCTGGCAGCACCTTCCAGGCATCCCACTTTGGCTTATTAATAAGGTGAGCTGCCATGTGACCAAGACTTGGTGAGTTTCCTTGCACAAGTTCATATGTGGCTGCATTGGGACTGAACACCTTGCCTGGCTGCTCGTCAAGCATCTCATATTGTGCCAACACACGCAACACTTTGTAGAGGTGGGAGCGGGACGTGGCTGTGGTGCAACCACATGCAGCAGCAATCTGCAGTATGGCACCAGCAGCAGTAGCAGTTGTTGCCGTGGGTCACAATCCTGGCGACTTTCAGTCGAATCAAAGCAGGAGACACTGTCTGTGTCACAGCTTATAAGACTCCGTATTGATCGGCAAGGTGTGCAAGCTTATGCAAGATGCATATGAATTCTCACCTGATCAATGCTCATTGCTGCTGTGTCACTGCTGCTGCCATCAACATGTTTGCCTGCAGGGGCATCTGCATGTGCTGCTGTGGTTCCTCTGCTGCCATGAGCCGTATTCGTCACACTTTGTGAGGGGGATTCTGCATCAATCTTGTGTGAAGGGACACCTGCTGCTGCTGACTGCCTGGCAGTGGCAGCAGTAGCATGCTCCACAAGGATGTCAGCAATGCGCAGCTGCAGCATCACACCAAGAGAGGCTGACAGCCAATGGCCTTGGACTGCCTGGAACACCTTGGCTGTGTTCGTGAGCACCAACAGCAGCAGCAACAAAGAAACAGACGTCGATGAGACAAACCTGCACAAGACATTTGGCTCTGCTGGACCGGCCCTTGGGTGGTATGTTACTGCCATGGCAGTGTGGACCTATTGCTGGGGTGCAGGGTGGGTTGTTTCATGTGACCATGTGATGCAGTTGGTGCAATGTACGACTGATGTGCCGTTGCTGCGGTTACAATGCTGAGCGGGGACATGATGCATACTTCAATGTGTGTGATGCAAGA
>LWCB01013232.1:0-13803 GCA_001630525.1 Coelastrella sp. M60 | reverse complement strand
AGAATGCCTCAACTGCAACAGCAACAACCATAATGGTGGTCATACTGCATGAATTCTAGGCCTGGCCAGCCAGCCAAAGCAATGCTGCTCATACAGCGTCCACGACACCAGAGAGCTAGAGCGTCTGCTGCATAAGACCTCCACCAGAGATCTTTTATAAACACAACTACCTGTAAGGATGATGTCAACACTGGCTGCATTCTTACAGCAACTCACCTGCTGCATGCAGGTCTGCCAGGTGCTCCAGACCATTCTGTAGGGCATGATGCAACCCTGTAATGAAGCAGAGTTCAACTTAGATCTGCAGAGATGCTCTGCTGGAGAATACTTCTGCTTTCCTGTGATGGGTATATACCTACCGGGTGCCTGGCCTCCCTTGCGTGCGCTCAGGCCCTTGAGCTTGATGCGTATTTTATTGCCTGACACGATGTTGGTTGGTCGCAATTCCGCCTGTGCCATGTGTCCGGCACAGAAGGTGCTGCGCCAGGCCCAACAGGGCCCCCTCTTGCTGGTTGCACGCAACAAGCGCAAGGACCGGGGCAGGGCTGCCAACCTGAGACGGAGCAAACTTACTTATCGCAACTTTTATTGAATCTCCTAAATGGCATATGCAGTTGACACAAAGGCTTTGCCTAACTGGAACAGAGGCAGGTTGTGCTCAAGGCAGATGAGTGTGGTCATCGCCAAGCACGCGCACCTTAACAGAACTATGGACACTATAATTTATAATGTCATGTCATAGACCCTCTGCCATGTCCTTCGCTCAGATGAACCGAATTTTCGCAGATGGCCTCGTGATGCCTGCGAGCCTTTTGCTTGCTTGGATGTCTACACCAACCAAGTCTAGCTGCGGCACAAACTGTAGAGGGCGACAGGGGGTAGCGACCAGATTTTGGTATGTTCTGCTGACACGCAGCTCAGCGGTGCGGGTGTTCTTATATTGTAATGCAACGTGTGTATTTTTGTGCGTACTTTGTGTTGTTGATCACGAGACATATGTGTTGCATCGCTACCTTGCACAGCTGCAAGCGCAACGTAGTGAGTGTCAGGGTGCCACTTAGCACCCAACTCAGTGATCTTGCTTTTTCAATAAATATTTATGAAATGAGTTTAAGCATGCTGTGAGGTATTAGTGGTCATTCAGCACAGTTGTGTAGTACACTGCGGTACCGCCCATGTCACCCGGCAAGCCCGTGCTCGAGGAAGTGCTGCCACGGCGTCACCCCGTAAGCAGGGCTACACCTCTTTGCGTTGTTTTTAGTTTTCAGTTTACGAGGCTGCATCGCATTGAGGCTCACGGGATCAGCAAAGATGCTTGGTCCAAGGTACCTGCAAGGAATGCAACTGACATCATGCCGGGTGTATGACGAATGATGAGCCACGATGCTCAAACCGCAGAAGGTGGCTTTCACTACAGTATATGCAGCATATATATGCCCATGCATCCTGCGACGTTTCAACATCAACTGCGAGTTTTTGCGGAAGAAGAATATCAGGCAAACGTACGTTCGTCACTTTTTATCTGCCAACAACCAAGCCATAATGCAGAAGTAAGTGCCGTGCTGTGTACTTGTAGAACACTGCATTGTAGTGGGGTCTAGAGGGCAATCAATACTTGGTTGATAAAATGCACGTACTCGGGGCGAAAATGCACAGGCTGTGTACTTGGCATGCGACACGTGTTGTAGATAGCGCGAGTGTGCGTTAAGCATTTTGAATGCAGATGGCAACTGAAATGCGCGAGGAATGCAGATGTACTTTTCCTGCAAGTACTGCCACTTTGGTGCTGAGTCATGCATGCCTGTTGTCTGCAACTGCAGGATCAAGGAGAAGCTCCACATTGGTCGCAACAAGCACCACAACGACGACTACGTAAGTTTACGCTCATCCTCTAACAGCCTGCGAGTATTACTCCTTCACTGTATGAAGGATCATACCAACAGCTGACTGCATTTGGCCGGGTATGTATCTTGTAAATTTGTTTTCTGGCACATGTTGCAAGCCAATAGACTTTAGGCAAACGGAAACGGTCGAGCTGATGTGTATCATGGCATTATTTGCATCTGCAGGTCGAGGGTGGTACTTATGACAACACCTACGGCAACACTTATGGCACCAACACTGGTCTAGCCACCACTACCCGCACATCCAGCGGATCATCCAGTGGATATGGTGATCAGGTGATTGAGCATCCTGTTGCTGTTGGTGTTGCTGAGGTGCCAGTGGTTGTCACTGAGCAGGTGGGAAGGTGTTATGTAGTGTAAATGCAACTATATACTGCTGTCTTACCAGCTTCTAGAGTGAACTATCCCCTTCAAACTTGCTAATCCAGCTTTGCGTGATTCACTCACTTGGAGTGGGTGGCAGGTGGTGGTGACTGTTCAGTGATGTATACTGGGTTGTGAAACATACTGTAGTACAATAGTGTCTATACTGTGCTAACACAAGTCACTTGCACAGTGTGCAAGTGAGGACTGGTGCAGGGTGTTGTGACAATTGGAATATGCCCAGCAGAGATGAAGTATTGGATGTGTTGGACACACTGTTCTGCATTTGTATGGGTCATAAGAGGCTAACATCAGTATGATTTACTGCATGCAGGAGCGTATCCACACTGGCAATGTCAGTGAGCGTCACCATGAGGAAGTGTGTGGTGTGAAGACTTTCACTGAGGTAAGGAAATTTACTAAATCAGTCCATATGGAGGATGGTGATATATATACTGTTCCTTTTCTTGTTCATGCTCTTGAGGTGCAACAAGTTAAGAGGAGGATGTGTTGTATCCAGTTTGAGTTGACGAATGTTGTAGCTATTTGCTGTTAATATGAAGGATGTTACCCATCATGTTGTGCGGTTTTGCTGCTATTCTTGTTGTAGGTAGAGGATCGCCCAATTGTGAAGGAGCGTGTTGAGCGCATCCTTGAGCACCACCCTGTTGAGAAGCAGTATGTGGTGGAAACTCGCTTTGTAGGCGAGCAGGCTGTGCCCAGTGCCACTGGTGCCACTGTCATCGACACCAACGGTGAGGAAATTGCAGTGTATCACCCTGTATACCATATCCATCTGCTCTTACTGTAGTGATGACACCTGCCATACTTGTAATCCAGCTGAATATGTGTGACTGAAGGAGAAGGTGGTCTGCAATACTGTGGTTGTAACTGGTATCTGATAGTAATGATGATATTTGCTATGCTAGTATATGGGCTGATGTGTGCTACATTGCAGAATAATTGCCCTGTGGCCTTGTAGCCTGCAATACTGAAATGATTTGCTGTGAGCATAAACTTGTCACTAACAGAGTATGTTGTTGAATCAATCTGTGTGCAGAGCGTATTGTTGAGCGTGCCGAGCCAGGTCCTGCCTGTCCAACCAACGCTGGTGCAGTGATGGACAATGTTATTGGTGGTATGACTGCTGATGGCATGGGCACTGGCTATACCACCGGCCCAACTGCTGGTGGTATGGGTACAGACTATACAGACCGTCGTATCTAAAGAAAAAGTTGCAGCATATGATTGTTGCAGCATGATCTGTAACAGAGAACTCAATGCAGTGCAGTGAGCAAACCTTTAGGGGGAGTGAGTGTGAATTGAAGCTGTTGTGTACCACAGTTGATGTTTGCATGGATCTGTAACAAATGCTGTTGCAGTTTTTTGTTGAATAAAGCTGTCTACTTGAAAGGTGTGGATAGTGGTTCTGCACAGTGGGTACACTTGTATCATCTACCTGTATTTGTTCATTTGAGCAGCAGGTGGAAAAAAGAGAAAAATATCTCTCGAGTTGGGAGTTGTACATTATAAATGTGAGTGCTGTTCCTACTGTAACAAACAGTGTGGCAAAATGGATGTGATTGTTAACATACAGCTATGGAAAATAGGATGAAGAATGATTCAACCAACTGCAACAGCTGCACAAATATGGTAAATTATACAACAGTTTCACAACCACCTTGTCAAGCTTCCAACAACAAATCCAGCATATACAACTATGCTGTGCATAACAAATACATACAATAAATCACATCTACCACAGCAAATGGAAAATATGGAAAGGGAAAATACATACATTCACTTTACTGTGCAATCTACAAACAGGGGCAGAAATTGCAATAACACCTCAGCCATACCACCCACTGCTCACTGTAATAATGAATAAATGATCTTGAACAATAAGCTGTGTCATGCACCTTCACACATGGTGTGGCATATCTACCGCAGACTCAGGTAAATGACTTGAAGCAAGTGACCAACAACACTAACGACATACAACACCGTTAGGGATGCTTGTCATACAACTATGTTTCTTATACACTGTCAAGTGGAGGATGTCTTTCACTCGCAGAACAAATCTCTTATCAGACTGAACACTCAAATCATGCAACATACTGGAACTTGTGCTCAATGTATGCAGTTGTAGTAGTAGACGCACCCATTCCGGCCACGAGGCCCCTGGGAGAAATACAATCGGCTGGCTCAGCAAGCCATACCACAAGCTACACTATGCAACAGCTACAGGCATTCAAAGCTTTGACTAACACTGCATCAGCAGTACATGGCACTGCCAATGCATTCATACTAAAGCGACTACTCCTTTGCCATGCCGCAGGTGTGCATTTTGACACCATATACCTGCTGCATGTATGTGCCTCACAAACTCCAAAGATGTGCTACTGCAACATAAACTGCTACAGTGTCCTTTGCACTGTCATGCTGCTGATGCGACGCTTGAAAGCCCGTGCTATCTTCTTCGTTGGTAAAAGAACTTTTACTGAATGTTTTCTCCACTCTTGCCACTACAGATCTACGCTGGGGTACCCGGCAACACTCTCAATAACTGAATCTCAAACAGCAACTGCTCCTGGCTGTGGTTTGCTAGCTGTCGCTTTGTTGCATACGTAGGAGGCTGAGGTTGCAAGATACTGCTGACATAACCAGCTTCAGGGGGTATTAAGACACGCCTGCAGCAGCCATGCAGGTCACAATATGCTCGGTGGATGAAAGTCCTCAGCAAATCTCTGACAACGAACCCTGGATGTCTGCAGAATCCCATCAGCTGTAGCAGTAGTGTCACTGCAAACTCTGAGTGTCTGTGAATGCTGTTGGTTTCAACAGTGCATGAAGAATGTGCGTTGCAAAACCACAGGCAGCTAGATGGTACCACTGTTGAGCCTGTGTTATGCTTATCCACAGCAGCTGAAGCGGCAGTACTGCTGTATGTCAGCTGTACATCTGGCGCTGATGGCGGCCTGATATGGTCAATGTAAGCAGATCAGACCTTTTTGGGGACGGTGACACAGTGCTTGATTACCAATGGCTACTGGCGAACGTCTATGCCCACTGAGCTCAGCGAGATCAGCTCCCAAGCAATGGTAACACAGCAAGCAACAGGCACCAGCATGGCGCTTTGACTGAATGTGATGCTCAGTGGGGTTGGTGGGAAGTGCTCACCTTTTGCCGCCTTGCTGCATGCCTATCAGTGCGTCTTCAAGACCTTCTATTACTTCCCCTGAACCCAAGTGCAGCTTCACAGGTCCCACTGGGACATCTTTGGGCTGGAAGCTCACGCCTTCTATAGTGCCTGCGGGTATAAAACCATCTTGCCATCATAGATAGGACAGTATGCGTACTTAATCACCACATGCAGGGACAGCCACGCAGCACAGTCTTTTCGTGACCTCTCACTGGTGATTAGGTGCATTGTGAGCGCCGTGCTTGCAGGCAACATTTGCACAAGTGGGAGGTTCTACTGCTTACAGCTGGTGACTGCAGACTGTCGTCACAAAGGCACCAAAGAAGTCCGTAATCATGCTATTGCTGTTCGATCGCTGCAGTTCATGACTCACCGTATATAAAGTACCCATTGGACCTTCGGAGCACGTAGTCAATGAGTACTGCATCTCCCTTCTGTGCTGCAGGACCAGACCCGGGCGATAGCACCTGGACCTTCACGCCAGTAGCTGTCTTGAAGAATTTTGGCAACGTGTCGTCTTCTGGTGCTGCTAGACCTGGAGAACTCCAATCGCCTGATGTCTGAGCGGCTGCAACGGGCTGACTGATCATCAACTGAGCTACCGCTGTTGTGGCTGCAAGACCCAATGAAAGCAGCTGCTGCCTGCGATCTACAATGGTATCAACGTCCCGTGATGAAAGCTGGCACGCCTGAGTAGGCTTGGCTGCAACCCTGATATTCTGGAGTGTGCTTTGTGTGGTGCATCTTGAACCGGCAGGGAGCTTGGCCTTCTGCATTGCGCTGCTCGAAAAACAATTAGCTAAGATGCACAATTTAGAATGGAACAGGCTAATGCTGGTCTGAAGCACCAACCCAACTCCTTCTCGACATACACGTGTACGGACACCGGGACTTGGCCTGCTTGCTTGTGTTTCTCAATGCACTGCTGTTGCTGAATGCATGTACTGATAGCTGTGCACCCTTCACAAGCGAGGCCTTGACGCGTGAGTCCTTGCTCAACCGGCGTAACATGCCACTTTTCCGGGACCGCTGGCACTGATGTTGCTCTGCGGCAATCAAGGCACGTTGCAGCAGCAACGCATACAAACGCCGTAGCCGTCCCACCGTGGATTTTCGCCGTTGTTGTATCTTCCTTGGGCGATGCAGGACAGTGCGCTGCTGCGCTCGTCTGCTCTCCTTCAGGATGCAGGGACACAGCCACTGGCAGACTGCCATGGCCCAATTATATAATGCAGAGTACCTGGGTTTTGCAAGTGGTCTCTGGCACACTATGGCAGGGAAGCATGGCTCCCGAGCAATGATGCGTTTACCAGTAACCACTGCTGGCAGCTATAGCAGAACATACCCTGTCGTACCTTTCCTTCACCAGCACCACAGCTGCACGCCGCTGACAGCATGAAGCACTGAACGGCAGCACGGTGTTACTGTGGCTTCATGGCATGTGAATGCGCAGCCTGACGGCAACACTGTTTGTCCCCGTTGACCAACAGCAGTTGCTGCCTGATGTTTGAGAAAAGATGCCATACAGACAGGCAGCAAGCATATAGCATACGGCCACTGAACCAGACCTAAACAGTCATAGACCTGCAATCAGAATGCAACGACTGCAGGTCCCTTTCATGGTCGTACAGACCAAGCAGCAACAAAGCGATGGCAACTTGTGTCACAACTTGGATATCAGTTTGATGTCTGCTGAGTATGTAGCTGCTGAAACAGGCATAAGCTGGGAGGGCTTCCGGCAGCAACAACGTGTACAAACAAAAACTTGGTGGGCCTGAATACTGGTGGCGCTTGCCAAGAATGCCCCACTATATAGCAATGCTTGAGTCATGCAGCGATCACCAGCCAATCAAGTACATGCAGCTGGTGACGATCCTCGAAACTAGATGTCCAAAAAAGGGATCCCGGTCAGTCTGCACTCGAGCAGCGTCATATGCACTGGCTGCACAAAGCCAAAACACAATGCCTGGAACTCCATCCAAAACTTAGCAGCTGAGACCAAAGATGTGTAGACAACAGAAGGCTGTGCATGCGGCAACACTTACTGAAGCAGGGAGTACACAAGAAAGACTTTCTGAGGGTCTGGAAGGAGCTACATTCTCCAAACTTGCGACAGCAAGCACCCAGCATGTGGCCAATGCTGCCACCTAGCATATACCTAGATACCAACACCTTGCACCCCATACTGGGCAGCATAAGCAGCAATGGCTGCATGTATGGTCAAAGTGTGATACATGAATCTTATGAAACGCGGAGGGGTGAAGCGAGGAGCCTGAAACGCCACACTGCACTGCATGCTGGTGTAACTGCTGCTGAACTACGCGGATGCCGACGTACGTGTTTCCCATTGCGCCCCAGCAGGCATTTCCTGCTACAAAATCGTATAAAAGTACTGGGTTGGTGACTGTGCAAATTGAGACCGTGTGAGCATGGGACGACAAAGGGGGCAGCATGGAGCCTTGGAAGAGCTGAGCGCACAGAAGCCTCGGCGTGTCCACGCGTTTCGGTAGTATTAAACAGCGACATACGTTGAGGCTGCAGCACAACACGAACATGCACCAGAGCAGCGAACGCGCGGGCCGAGGCAAAAAGCCGCGGTTCAAAGCTGTGGTGGAGCAACCAGGTTACGGTGGGACGGTATTGAGGAGTGTGCTGATATATCAGCAACATGATTATGGCAGGTGTGACGAACGCGTTCGTGACGCAGTATGCAACCGCCAGGCAACTGATAGAGCCTTTACGGAACCTACACAGAAAATGTTCTGTGCGTGCAGGCAAGTACAGGAAGAACACGTTCAACCTGTCAGTACGTCTCGCTGAGTATCTGAGTAAGTCTATAATGACGAGGCATGTCGACTTCCTCATAGTCAGCAGCAGCAACATTACAAAATGACCGGCAGCTAACTGGCATCCCCATCTTGCAAGCTGAACATCTTTTTAATATGACCACAGTATTGTTTCGAACAAAATGAAGCGGACCCAACTTCTGGCGCCCTGCAAGAAGGACCTAGGTGAAGATTCAGCTCCACAAGTAAAACATACTGGGCAAAGCTGCTGCAGCGATCAATATCGTCATTGTAGCAATGTCAACACTGGAGAGTACGCCCCCCCCCCTGGACAGGGTCATACCACTACCAAAATTCTTCAAGTGCAACTGACACCAGACAATGAGCATGCTCACACCACTGTTGTTAGGCCCAAGTACAACAGTTCACCATCCCGGACAGTATATGTATTGAATACATGTACGAGATGGGGCCGCCTATATCTCCCCTACTACGACATATACAATGCGCCATACGGTATGACATAGACATTGGAAAAAGTTGGCCATGCACAATATCGGATGCCCAGCACACAACTGTATAACAAGCACTGGGGGTGCCACCCAGAGTCACCAAAAGTATACATGCAAAGCAGTAATGCATGCAACATAAAGCACACGCCCCAAACAGTAGTCACTCTTCTACGTAGCTTGAGATATGACATGTTAACAAGCTGGGGAGGCCAGCACGGCAATGGCTACAGATGCACCAACAGCCTATGGCACACAAAGAGCCTGGAGCAAGGCACCAGGTTGTCATGGGTTCAACAGCAACTATGTATTCAACTGTATACATCCAGGTAAAAGTCGAACAAGATTAGTTGGGGAACCAAGACCTCCATTCTTTTCCCAACCTCCATGCAATGACAGCAGATGGTCAACCCTCAGTATGCTCTGCTGCCCAACATGAATATCTGTACAAATAAATGAAGCCGATTCATGGTGCTTAGAGTCCAACAGGTCATGCCAGCCACATTTGGTCAACACACATAGTGATGCGACACGTGCATGCCGTATGAATGATCTGTGTACATACTACTACAGTGCAAGGCCCCCACACAGGTAAAGCAAGGACAGCCTGCAGGTGCTGCTTGCTTCTGCACAGCCTGCCGGCAATCGAAGTTGTTTATGCGCCATGCTGTATCAACTGATACATAGTGTCCACCACATGCGTGAGTCACATGCACAAGGTCATTGCTCAGAAGTCCAGCCATGCTTGATAGTATGCACAAGTTTGCGGGGATATCTGACCTCCCTCCTGACACTGATCCATGACTGGACACACACCACAGGGTATGCTGGTGAAAGGTGTTGTGCTGGGGACCTGCAGCACTGCCGGACGGTATCTGTCAATGGGTTTGCCATTCTCATCTACATCTTCAATAGGCTCGATCCTGCAACACAGTCAACACTGGCCGTCAGCAACAGCAGACAGTCTCAAAGCATATCTACTGCATGAATCCATTGACTGGGACATGGGCCATTGCCAGCAGCTGTGGTTCAACGCTACGCGCGGTGAGAGTAGACAAGTGCCGGACGCAACAGTAGTGAAACAGGTATCAGGCTTGTAGCCCTCTGTAGAGGTATACAGTGCTATGCAGCATGCTGCTATCTACCTGCCATCTGCTATCAATGTATTGAGTAAGGTCAGAATGTCGTCTTCTTTCAGTTCTACTCGAGCTACACCTTTGCTGTTGACGAGTTCTGCTAGGTCACTTAGGCTAACATGGGGTGCCTGTATTCCAGCCAAAGCGCCATTCAGCGACATGAGCAGCTCAGACAGATAGCAGGAACAGTAACCAGATGAGTACCAGACGGCAGTAGACACCATAGCAGCAGATCAGACACACGCAGCATGCATGCATCTGCAGCATACACAAGCGCCATAACCTCCGCCATATCAGAACCTCGCAGCACTGCTGTCTGCATGCATGATGTTCATTCGCACCTCGCTGCGTTCTACCAGCTTGTAACATGTCTCTCGTAAGACTTCAATGAACTCTCGGTCAAGCTGTTGATCTGTGTACCTGCACATGCACACAAGCATGGGCCAGCGGCTCACCATGTCACCTCTTCTTGTGCCACATGCATGTCCGCATGAGCGTTCATGGCCAGCTAGAGCGTATTTTCACAAGGATGCTGCAGACTGCTGCTTTCTCGCCTTAGGTATAGCTGGTGGTAGGCTCTGGCTGCAGGCTGTGCATTCAGGTCTCCAACCAGGTGGATTGACTCACCATGCCCCACCAGTTATGTCACGTGAGGGTTCCAACTCATAAGCCATGAACAGCTTCCTGCTGGGGTTGTTGACATTTTTGACGCTTTTGATGAGGTCCTTCCCCTCTAAGACTTTCAAGATCTTGGTGATCTGGGGTTGACTCATGTTTGTGCGCATCTTGATGTCTCGTGTCCATATACCTGTAGGCAAGGGGATGATGACAATAAAGCATATTCAATCACCGCGTGTCAGAGCTCCGACATGTCAAGTCATTCAGGATCACAACTGTTTATTCAAGAGAACCAACATATGAAGCCATGCAGCGCAACAACTTGCAGCTGGTTTGCCTGCAACGCCTAGACTGCATATGGGAGAAACAGGAGGCAGCATTAGCAACAACCAGGAAGCCACCAACCGCTGAGGTATGCAACTAAACAAGTCCCTGCAAAAGGTTACCAACATTGAAGTCACTTGACAATGTGCTGTCGTCACATATGAGCAGAATGGCAGGATGGTTACCTATGTTCCCTGCCTGCTTGATTACTTGATACACCAGTAGATCCTCAGCATTAAGTCCTTTTGTCCTGCACATGATTTGAGCAGGTGAACAACTTTGGCTTCAGCAGGTGGTAGCCCAGCAGACACTATGAAGTGGACGGTGGTGTGGTGAGGTACCCTGCTGCACCTGAGCCAGCTTGAAGGAGCTGGTGATTGTGCTAAGGAAGCATGGCCTTGGAAGCAAGCAGACTGCTCTGTTCAAGCAACAGTATGTTATGTACCCTGCCATACAGCAGCCCTGTCATTGCAATACAGCACTATCATACAAATGGTGCGCTCTGACAAGGCTTTATCATACAAAGAGGCCGAACGACTATGATACTGCCAGGTGCTAGGTTGCTGAACTGGACCTACATGCGCTTACACACCTTGAATCTGCTGTCTGTGCTGCTTTGTACAGCAGGTGCGCCCCCTGCTTGAACAGGGCCACCTTTCCAGTGCGTAGCAGCTTATTGAGAGCTTCAACCCTGGCTGACAACTCCACATGTGACAGTGGGCCTTCTTGACCAGTCAACTCATCGTTGCTCACACCCTGCAACAACACATGACATGATACATTCTTCCTACTCAGCTGGGAGCCAGCAAACCTGGCAGCTGACTCTATGTTGGTATCTGTGTATTCTCTCTTGCTATTGATACTGGGTGTTGTCCATCGGGGGTGCCCTCTGTTAAGGTGGGAACTGCTCACTGTTATGGTGGGAAGTGTAAGCACCTCTAATCATTGCTCAGCACGGTGCTAAGAAACCATCACATGCCGCAACAACGGTAGACCATTGGCGCAACTTGAGCTTTCTAGGCAACATCCGTTGCCACTACACAAGGACTTTTGCATGATGTACACTGCTCACTCACGTCTGGGTGCTGCAGGCACAACTGCAGGATTGCTTCTTCAACCGGGTTGGCTGCAGCTTTCGGTGCCATGCAGGAGCTATATAATAAGCGGAGTCAATGTGTTATGACTGTGCTTGCGAAGCGTGGTATCTATGCAGGGAGTGCGCCAGTACCGTTGCTGTATGGTGGGTCTGAGAATTTAAGGCAGCAAAGTGCCACTGCGAACATGCACAGTGCGCAATCCAATGGCAACACTCATCGAATTTTATAAAGATATTGTGCGCCTGAAAAGCGCGCATCCTGCAGCGACATGCCTCCTGACTCGACGTGGCCGTTAAGATAAAGCAACTCGTAAGTTTCTAAACACCCTGTCAGCCACGCCATTGCACCAACCATACGACATAATCGTTTGACAGCATGTGGACAGCTGTTGGGTTCACTTTGAAGCATATCGTTACTGACAGGTATTGTGCGACAAAAAGGTGTGCGGGAGTGCTTGCTGCAGCAGTTGGTGTGCCCAGAAGTTTTACAAGTGCAATCAATATCTGCTTGCTGCGTACTGCTTGCTGCGACTCCTTGCTTGTGGCGCTTGTCCTTTTCATCCTTTGTGCCGACCGTGGCAGCAGTGACGCTAGCCGAAACAACTCCTATAGCAGCATGGGAGACACCAATGGAGAGATAAGGAAGCGAAAACGCAAACGCAACAAATCAGGGAACGCTGGCCCTGTTGTGACGGCAGGTGCTGCTGCGGCAGCCCCTGCAGCATTCAAGGTGCAAAATGCAGCCATGCACACCTCGTGTCAACACGCTGGTATCTGTCTACTAAAATCGGATGCATAATATAAAACTTCACGTAGACAGGCATAGTGATATACCCGGGTTGCAGCTGCTTGTATGCTCTGACCCTGTGTTGCAACAGTCTTGTGCATTGGGTGCCTGATGCATCAACAGTATGCTGTCTGTTGTTGATGATGCCACTTTGCAGAGACAGGATCAGAACCCACAGCAGCTTCGCAAGCAGCCTCCTGCCAAGCAGCAACAAAAGCACGGGCAGCGCTCGCAGATACACAGCAGTGATGATAGCGAAGAGTTGTCAGATGGGGATGAGCAGATGTTGGATATCGGCAACGGTCAGCTAGCAGCCGCAAGTGACATAGCAGAAGATGATATTCAAAGCGACTCAGACGAAGGTGGTGAGCAGCAATTACAAGAAACGCAGCTATCACAGACAGTACAATCTGCAGTTTCCTCAGCTGCCATGCGAGCTTGCTGTGATGGCATGAAAGCTTTCCTCTGCCAAAATCCATGGCAATGTGTATTCTGCGAAGAAATAGCTGCAAGTGCCAAGTACACGGGTGTTGAACTCTGTTGCCTCCGTACTCCTGCAGCCGATTTTGTTGAGCCAGTTGCAGGCTTTAGCAGGGTTGAACAGGGTGCAGGGTTTGCCGCACTTTGATTATGAAACGGTATGATATTCCTTTTTGCATCAATTTAACCAGTCTGCAGGATCATGTTGAGTGCAATTGTTCGTTTGTTCCCTGTCTCCCTACACAATACTGTAGGTGAGGGCGAAGACTCATCTGATGATGAGGAAGCAGCAGGCAGTGAGAGCAGCAGTGATGCAGGGGAACAAGAAGACGAAGAGGAAGAAGACGAAGAAGAGGATGAAGAGGGTGAAGAGGATGAAGCAGACTCTGAGGATTACGATGAAGAAGAGCAGCATCCAGTCAAGGTAAGTGGATGTAAAGCGAAGTCCACTGCAACCCTGTCTGCCCAGGAGTTCAAGCATAAAATAGACAGGCCAGCTATCATTGATGTGTGATCTCGTGCAGTGTCTGCATCCCATATGAATCAGAGGACGTGCAGAAAGACATGCAAGCAGATGCTTTGAGGCAGGGGTTCATCG
>LWCB01013225.1:0-18563 GCA_001630525.1 Coelastrella sp. M60 | reverse complement strand
GTAATCATGAGGCCAAGAATCTCAAGTGTGTGTTGTATCAGAGGGGGGAAACCCAGAGCAAGTACAATTGATTCATGCCAGGCCCTTGTACGTTTGCTCACAATTCCATGGCAGTCACCAGGGCAAACACTTCTACAAGACCAACAACACCTCCATGTCATAACTAGGCTAGTTGGGTGTGGCCCTGACACAACAGAGCAGCAGAGCAAGCTGGCGCTGCTGCCCGCCTGTAGCTGACGCAGCGTCCACTGTTTGCTGTTGAGAGGCCCTCAGCACCGGGAAAAGCTGTGGGTGCATTTATTCGTAGCTGGTTGCTGCGCCTTTCAGTATTCTGCAGCAAAGCCGTTGCAATGTGAAGGCTGCCAAACAGCAGTTTGCAGAGACATAAACCAGGAAAAGGTTGTAGCAGCAACAGGTCTGGACTAGTAAAGGCTGCAGCATTGGGTGACGCTGTTGTGTCGTTCTTAGTGTCACTTCTTCTTATCTTTCTTGTTTGGTGTTGCTTTCCTGCCTGCAGCTCCTGCTGCTGATCTCACAAACACTGGGGCAAGAGAGGACACCGCTGCTGCTGCTGCTGCTCCAATGGCACCAGCTGCTGATGCTGCTGCTCCCTTCTTCACTGTTGCCACCTCCTTGTTCACCCAGCCAATGTATCTGCACACCAACAACACAAGGCATTTTCTTGGCTGCTACCGCACACAAATGTTTGAGAATAGCAGCATTGACCGGCTGATACCAACACAGACCAGCACCGCTTTGCAGCACAATATATCAATCCCGCATGCATATGTCACAAACATCATGGAGATTTTCAGTGATCACAGTCATGTTTTCACAGGAATTTTTTCACACAGCAGCAGTAACTGCATGTCCTTCTGCCCCTCACAACTGCTGTTCAATTGAACAAGGTACCACCAGTGCTCCACCTCTCCCCGCATCCCTTGACTCCCTCTGCCTCACCTTTCCACATCAAACTTGCGCTTGCATCCCGCATAATTCATATAACGGATCTTGCCAAACACAGGCCGCTCACCCCAACCCTGAACAAGTACAGCAACATGAACAACCTGTCAATCCACGTTCCCTCACTGCGCTGTTGGTGTGCACAACATGTGCAGAATCTCTGCTGCTGCTGGATGGCATGAAATGACCTGCTGCAAGATGTCCACCCGATCACAGGCGCTTCCACCCGAATTCATTTGAAACATTGCCAGTGTGTGCTGCAGTACCATAGCGCCACCCCAGCATGCAAACCCTTACCTGGTCATGCAGCCCCCCTATGCTCCACATAATGCCCACATAGCCATTGGGATCTCTGCCATCAAGGAAGTACTTGTCATTCAGGTACAAGGCAGCCTCTAACGCCTCCTGAGGGCTAGGGGTCCATTCCAGGATCTTCTTGCACCAGTACATGCGCATGAAGCCGTGCATCTTGCCCCGGTGCACCATCTCCAGCTGAGCAGCATTCCACAAGTCATCATGAGTGGCAGCAGCCTCAAGCTGTTGCCTGAAGCAGTAAAGACAAAGGGCAGCAGGGCAGGCAGGGTGTCAGAGGTGATCCAAGGGGTGTAGGGGTGCAGTTCAAACATTGCCGTATACCCGCTGCTATAATCTCATCCTGCCAATAGTGCAATGTTGTCAGCTGCCAGTAAGACAGCAGTAATTGACCGTTTCCTGCATCACACATGCAAACTCTAACAGCAAGATCTTTTCTGACAGCACTGGCTGTGCCGTACGTTGTGTATATGAACTCCCTCTTATCTCCTGCGTGTGCCTGCAGTGTCTGTCTTGCCCAGTCAGCACATGCATCAAGGCTGTCATAGGTGTCAGGACAGTAGTGGCAGTAGTTGTCAGCAAGTTCACGACGAACAACCTGATACACACAACAACAGCAGCAGCAGCAGACGCGTTGACATTCTGTGCAAAAGGCAACATGGGGTCGAATCTGTAGTATATCAAAGCTGCACACCTGGCGCAACAAAACGTACAAACCAACCCCTTCAGCTGCTGCTTTATGTGAACACAACTATAATCCCATCCACATACTGTGACATCCACAAGCCTCCACCCTCCTCCCTTTCACCACCCTGACACTCCCCCAAGCAACACCTGGACCCCCCCTCCCCCCCAGGCACCTCTTCTGTCACCCACCAGTTCCTCCAGGAATCCCTCCACACTCTCCTTGTACTTGCCCCTCAACTTAGCAGCCTCTAGTGCTGCCCTCTGAGGAGCAAGATGGCCGTAGTGGAAGTAAGGGGACAGGTTGCTGATGGCCTGAAGGGGGAAAGGGGCAAAGAGAAACAGCAAAAAAGTGTGTTCGCTGATAAGAAAGCAGAAGACATGCAGTATGATCGCTGACAACACCAGGTACTTGCATCAGCACCTGTTTGAGTTTGTCAAACAACATCAACGATGTTTGCCACTGGTCATTTAGATCAGCCCTTCACCTTGTGACCTTGAGTGATGTACTTCCCAGAACACTTGCCCGGAAGCACACAACATACCTCATCTGAAAGCCGAAATGCTGCTTCTCAACCATGCCCTCAGGCCCCATTCCTTTCCCCTGACTCTCTCACCTTTGGGTTTGATGGGTCATTCCTCTTTGTTGCATACAGACTGAGTCTCTTTGCTGTGAGAAAGCCATCAGGTTCCCCCATCAGTGCTGCTGCTGCTGCATCCTCACCAGGTTCACACCAGCTCACTTCAGGAACAGCAGCACCACGATCACGAACCTCACGCAACAGGGCCTGGGAAGTGATGGCGGTGGCATTGAAGCAAACAGACACACAACAACTTGCTTCATCTATAAGTCAGAAAGGATGCACGATGGTCCCTGAGTGCTGACACAAGCAAATCTGTATTGCCATTTGAGATGACGCCTGAGCACGGGGTCGTACTGTTGCCAACCAAAAGATCTCGTCGCTTGCAGAGCACACAGCTTCCAGCATCCCCCATTCCCTGTACTGCAACTGCTGCTGGCTACTGATGTATTTGATGCCTCACCTCCCAGTCTACGGCTGGTGGTTGAGGCAGGTCTTCTTTCCATGATGCTGGTGTGGGCTGCTGAGGATACTCCCGCAGGAATTCAGGCAGCTGCTTGTGTATCTTTGGTCTGATTGTTCTCGCCCCGTACTCCCGCTTGTCACTGGCACACCATACAGGCACCACGTTGTGTGCATCAACCTCAGCGAAGGGAATAGAGATCAGGCTGCTGACCTGCAGAAATGGACAAGACACATCACCTCAGCGAGCTGCATTGCCCATGAATAAATATGCTGCTGCACATCCTACAAGCTAACATATAAGAGCGCAGCAATGCACTTGTTCTCCCTCTGGCCTGCAAACAAAGCATTGCATCACATCAATTAATCTGACCCCTTGGGAGGCAGATCTGCTGCCTCTTTTTGCCACATCGTTTCGCCTCCTCCCTTCATATGTTTTGTGGTGTCACATATCCTCACCTGGTTCCTCCACTGTCTCCCCAGTCTCAGTGGTGAGTAGTCTGTCACCAGCAGTCCCGCCCCGCAGTCCTTCACAAGCTGAGGGAGGGTCTCTGAGGGATCACCCTGAAGCAGAAAGAAGGGAATGCCAGACGACGACAACCGACCCTGAAGCTCTTGAAGACCCTTCAGAAGGAACACGAACTGACGAGCACCGGCACCAAGGAATGCAGGAACCTGGAAAACATGACAAACAAGGACAAAACAGCAGCAGCAGCAGCAGCAGTAGTGTTGGAATCGATGCGCAAGGTGCAGGAGAGCCAGGTGGCAACAACCGTTACTGCTCACGAGTGGGCATTGAGATACATAACACAATACCTCCACTAAGCAAGACGACTGGGCACTACTGCAGAGTCTGCAGGCATGTTTCTTTTGCTGTCGTCATGCACGCCATTGATCCTCCCCCTCACCAGGTTGAAAGCCACAGCACAAGAAGCTCCCTGTTCTGCTGCTTTTTGCAACGCGTACAGTAGCGCCCAGTTGTCTCTCATGCGCTGGTCACGAGACATCCTGCAGATAGTAAACCAAGGTGATGTGGACAAGATGTGCAGGATGCTGATACACACAACGTGAGTGGCAAGCTTTGGTAAAGCAGGGTCGACAAAGGAAAGACAGCAGGCCAACAGTTGGTCACCATTGCAATTTACTTCCTTAAGTGATAGTAGAATTTATCAATGCGAACTTCACACAGACTGTACATATCAGCACACAGCTACTCACCAGCTAAACAACTACTCACCAGTATATGACAGGCCCACTGCCTTGTTGCCCATCTTTGAGCATACGAACACGCTTGGGATTAACTAGAGGCTCCTCCGTGATTGTCTTCTTACTGGGTCCCGCGACATCATCTTCGGCTTTGCGCTTCGGTGCTACAGTACTCATCCTGCTGCGCCTTCGTCTGGGGGGTGTAGCTGTGCTGGTTGCTAAGCTGACTAAGAAGGTGCGGGAGGCATAGGCAAAATGAGAAGGCTTATAGCAACCGTTTGATAAGTACAGCGGGCCAACAGCCCGCCAGAGAACTCTGGCCAGTGTGCTGCAATGATATGTGGCCCAGCTGTACTTGCCACGCAGGGCACAGCAAACAATCCAAAAGCAACACACGTCACCCAAGACTAGCTTCTAATCAAGGAATAAGCTTGTACAGTGGCTAGTGGTTCTACAACATTTGTGTCGGAGTACTTGGCGCGGACATGTTACGATGGTGCCAAAGACCTCCTCAAGCAGTACATGTTAAGATGTTGAAAGTTCTGATGTAATGATCTTATTCTACGACTCAGTCCCCGCCGATGCAATTCCAGTCTTAGAGCCACGCTTTAAGCAAAAACTGCACCTTCAGCTGAGCGAACCTATTCTGCGCATGATCCCCTGACCCCACGTGTTAGTCGTGGGACCCAATTAATGATCACCATAGATCTCAGAAGTAAAGCATGCCAGGCTGCACTGGCTGCAAAGGGCTTGAGGGTGATTGGAGAGCAGTCTGGTACCTTGCTGGTTCGCAGATCCCTGGACTCCCCTCAGCAGGATCCCAGCCAGCTGGACGTATCTCATTGCCTACTGGAAAATTGCTGCGTGCTTGAGGTCAGTTCTGCTTGACACAGGTTAGCCTTTGCTTGAAGCTGTCCACAGTCAAACCTGACAAGCGATGCCTTGCCTTCATCATCCGAACTATGTCAGACAAAATTCTTCCCCAGAACTGGCGAGTCGTCACTGACACTCTAAACACATACACCTGCAATATCTGCAACACTTTACCAGGGCGAGTCTGATCTGCAGCACTTGGACCTGAGCGCCAACCATCTTCCCCTGTTGTCTCCCCTTCACACCTCATCCTTGACCAGCATCACCAGCATTGACTTGTCACGCAATCACCTGTCAGACATAGGCGGCATCAGCTTCTTGATGCAGCTGCGGAAGATCAACCTGGCAAGAAACAAACTGGAGCACCTGGAACATCTGAAGGTGGGTGCTGGTGGGTGCAAGTCCTTCAACAGCCTGGTGTCTAGCACAGCAGGCGCGCCACATGCGGTTTGCAGTATTGCATGGCAGCCTATAGATGGCACCAAGCAATTGAATACATTGTTTGATGCGGTTTACTTGTTTTTGATTCAGGCATGTTGTCAACTTCATGTTCTTGACATCCACCACAACCAGCTGACCGACCTGTCAGCCCTGACTGGATTGCACCAGCTGGTCGTCATCAATGCCGCAGCAAACAACATACAGCAACTCACACCGCTACAAGCACTCACACGACTTACTGAACTCAACCTGAGGGCAAACAAAATCAGCAACATCAGCACAGGCAACAACATGAGCAGTAAGAGCAGGACAGCAACAGCAGCGGCAGACCAGCAGTGCTTGTTTCCTCCCAGCCTAAGGCGGTTATCTCTGTCTTGTAATCATTTGTCATCTGTGTCATCACTGCTGCCGTTGCAACTCCTCCCCGCCCTGGAAGATTTGGCTGTGGACAGCAACCCCTTTGCTGGTGACCTGCTGCAGCAACAGACAGGTGCCACACAGCGGAGCAGCAGCAGCAGCGGTGATGTGTACCGTGATGTTGTGCTGAGCTGCTGCCCTCCATCTTTGCTGATGCTGGACATGCAGCTGGTGAGAGTCCCTATGACCAATCATTATGGCTGCAAACCAATCTCGTACCTGCTGGTCTGTTCAACTGTTGCACACAGTTTGATGTGATGTGCAAGTCAACAGCGATGTGCCATAGTCAATACATACATTAACAAACCATCACAGCCATCCTGTGCTTCATGCCATATGCAACATTGCCGTTAGTCAAGACACCCAGCATCATCAGCCAACACCATGGTACACTGATGCCTTGATCACCAGATCATCTGCATCATGGTGATCTTCACACTGTAGTTCTGGGTTGCTGTTGTTGTGATATCAGGTGTCTCCTAGTGAGAGACTGATGATATTGAGAACTGGTGTCAAGAGTAGAACACAACAAAGATCAGCACCACAGACCACACAAACACAGCAGCAGCAGCAGCAGCCCCCAGGAAGGCTAGTAGCAGCAGCGCTGGGCCAAGCAGTAGAGCTGCAGCAAAAACCCAGAACAATACTGCAAACATTGCCAGCTGCACAACCCAACTGTTTGCAGCAACAGCAGCAGCTGCTATCAAGAGATGGTGGTGTCTTCAAGTCTGTGAGACTTCCAGTACTGTCAAATGATATGTTGGCTACTGCTGGCAGCAGCAGCCCTGAAGCAGCATCACCAGAGGATTCTCGTGATGAACCCATCCCACCACACATAGGACTAACACCACCAGCAGCGGCAGATGGTAGATTGCAGCTGGTAGCTGTGCCATCTTATAGGCCCCCGCTTGATACTGGTGCTGCTTCTGTGAGCAGTTGTTCCATCCTGCCTGGTACATGCAACAAGCTGCGGCCTCAGACTATCCCTGACATCAGCAGCAGCTCTTGTTATGAGTCAAGCAGCAGGTACAGCAGTATAGGTGCGCATGACATTATGGGAGGTCTGCAAGGGCATGGCTTGAGGCGCAGCAGCGGCAGCAGCGGCAGCAACAAACAGGGCTGTTGGCCAGCAGCAGCAGCAGCAGCAGCAGTGTCGAGTCGTGCTTGGCATCGTACAAGCAGTGCTCCAGCAAAGAAGCTTTCACATCATGACGCATTGGATGAAGGATCCAGTACAGCTATTGATAATGCTGCTTTACGTGCATGGTCCTGGAGCCCTAGGCCAATGTCCGACAGCAGCAGCAGCAGCACAGGCAATCAGATCAACATAGGTACTGACTGGCAAGAAGAACAACAATATCAGCAGCAGCAGACAGTAAATACGCGCTCACGCTCACCATCAAGCACATCATCAGGAGGAGCAGGAACAGCAGCAGCAGCAGCACAGCTTCTTTGTTCATCAATACTGGACAACACTGCTGATGGTGTCAGCGCTCACGAAACACTGCTGGGCAATGCTGCAACAGAAAACAACACCAGTAAGAATGATGACACTGCTGCTGCTGCTGCTGCTGCTGTGGAAGCCAGTATCATGGGACCACTGCTGCCAGCAGCAGACCGCAACATCGCAACGTACAGCACTCCCAACTCAGGGCACTCTCAGCAGCAGCAGCAGCAGCAACCACTGACATACGATGGGGTGCTGAAACTTGCTGCCATATCTTGTGGCGTGACAGTGAGAGATCATGACAGCATCCAGCAACAGACTGATACTGCCCAATACGATCATGATGATCATGATGATAGTGATCTTGCTGATTATGATGCTGATGACATCTCTGAATCAGAGGTTCATCACCACCTTCAGGCCAACAGAATGCAGCTGGTTCAGAGAAGGTATGACACCCAACACCAGTTGATCAGACCAGTTGACTGTCACAATACTGAGTCACCAGCTGGCATACTAGGAGTATCACCAGCTGCTGGAAGACATCAACTTGAGTCGCTTGTTTCATCCTTGTATACACACATCTTGAGAAACAGAACCACAATACAAGGCAGTGCCAGCTGCTCACTAGTAGGTATCATCACCTTGACAAGTTGAGCCCAGATGATGATCTTGTGCTGCTGCTGCTCCAGGCATCGCTGTGTTGCTGCTGCTGCTGCCCCTCCACCTCCCTCCACATCATTCCTTCAGGGTGTTGCACTGTCAGGAAATAACGTTATTCTGACAGGTGACGTGTTACATGCTCTGAGGGGGGAGGCACTGGCTCATGTGACTGGGGTCACAATACAAGATCTGTCATATGACAAGGTGAGTACAAAGTGTGATATATGTCATTTGGAATCTGACCGTATAGGCAGTCTTGAACATCACTTCACGAGTCTTGTGGATGTTATGTAATGTTGACTAGCCAATAAGCTAGTCAGCAACCCGCTACTGCTGCTTCTGCTGCCAGGTTGTATCTGGTGTACCTCTGCTCCGCGGTCTAAGGCGTTTGTCCAGTCTCAGTCTTGTTCGTATCAGTGGTTTGTCACTGCTGCCACAGCTTCATCCGCTGCTGCTGCTGACACGTCTGAAGCAGTTGACTGTTGCTGATTGCCGGCTGTCTGGTTTGACCCTCCTGAGACATTATGTGGTGTTCCGGTGAGAGGAAAGAGAGACAAGGGGGCACTGGGTGTATGATTGTCAGGAGTGTGAAACAGAGTTGTTAGTGATGCATGCAATGGACTTGTTGATTGTCCCCGGGTATGATACCCCTTTCAATCAAGAGTAAGCATTGTTGACAACACCAGTAAGGCGCCTGTCAGTGCTCAATGTGCTGCTGCACTGCCCTTCAGGATCAGATCTTCTGACTGCTGCTCATGTTGGCACACACTTCATGATGATGCTTGTTTTGTTTTCTTGTGATCATTGTGGTTGTGCTCAGGTTTCCCCACGTGACTAAGTTCAATGGGTCTCCAGTAACTGACCATGATGTGTCTGTTGCTGCTGGTCTATTCAATACACTTGAGGCAACCCTGGAAGCAGCACTGGTGAGAGAGGGTGGCAGCAGCAGAAGCAGCATAAGTGCTCTGAGCTACACTGTCTGTTTGTTCAACCAGTCAGCATGGGATAGGCCGTCTATTGCGAATGCTTGAGTGACATGACACCAGCCGGGCATGGACCTGGCAGAAGTTGCAATTGTGATTGGCTGTCAAGAATTCACAGGTGTCAGTTTGTACATATGTTTTCACCTGCTGCTGCCACTGCTGTTGTTTCTGTCATTACAGCAGCAGGTACCTCAACAGGCAGCACTGGCAGCATCAGGAGTTTTGAGGACAGCCAACAAGAAGGCTGCAACGTCAGGCCCTGCTGCTGCTGCTGCTGCTGTTACTACTGGTGCTGCCGCCAACAGCAGTGCACGGGAGGTGTCCATAAACCCCAGCCGAACGCTGAGCCCCCTTGAACCCTGGATGACGTCAACACCAGAACCAATGCAGCAAGAGAAACAGCTGCAGCAGCAGCAACAGCAGCCTGATATGCCTGCTGCAGCAGTGCACCACCACCAGCTTCACTACTCATATCAGTCATGTGATCATGTCAGCAGGCGTAATGATGTTGTCAGTGATGTCTTTGCAGCCATCAACAACAAGCCACTGCTGCCTGCTGCCCACCACATCGAGCAAGGCCGTGCCTTTGCTGATCAGTTCATCAAGGAGGTGGCAGCAGTGCAGCAGCACCTGCAGCACTTTCACAATAACTTCTGGCCAGACCTAGTTAAGAAGAATATAACAGTAGGCTGGACTGGCAACTTGCCATCATGATTGAATCATGATAAGACAGGGAACAAGGACTGTGTAGTGCAGCAAGAGTGATCATGGCTGATACTATCCTGATCAGGGTAGCTCTACATGCACAGCAGCATCATTTCATACCAGGTTCTACCAGCCTAGAACTGTTGTGATAACACAGTCATTGACGGTCCGTGGCACCTACAGTGGTGCCAGTGCTGACCAGCAATGAACATCAGGTGGCAATATCATCCAGCCTTATTCTGAAGATGACGCATTTATGATATGCTTGTTTCAAAATCATCATGATCAACATCACGTTGTTAAGAGAATTTACAAAGAAGATATCACCATGACGGTCATAGTGATTGACAATCTGAGACAGTGACCGACCAGCACGCCTTGCGCTGCAACTGGTATCAGAATTCGAAGTTCCGGTGGTACCTCTTCACATATTGGTTTCAGGGCTCTGGGTATTTGCCCCAGTCCATGCTATTCAGCTGTCCTAGACACTGCCAGTGTCTCTTGATCAAGAGACACTCATGAGAAAGATATTAAGTGATTTACTTGACGCAAGGCTTGCTTGTTGCACGGCGAACTTCGCCACAGTGCCACTCTGGACTTGATGAGGTGTCCGATCATCATCATCACCATCATCCGACGAGTCGTCGTTATGTCTGCTTCAAGCACTGAAATCAGTCACACGGATGTCATCGAAGTATGTTGGCATGTTTCTAATTCCTCCCCCTGTTGATGTTACCTGCTGAATCTATGCCCAATGAGCCTGGTATTGGCTCTTTCCTACAGGCAAGTTACTTCAGGTGGATCATGATTCTGGCTCTCTGAGAGAGCCCGTTGGCATTCCATTGCATATCCCTCAGGGAATCACTGCCCAAGGGCCGTATGGCCGGAGTGGGTTCACACTGTGTGTTTGTTTACTTCATGTAACTTTCAAATTTAAAAACCTGAAAGGGTGACTTGTAGTAGTAGTGCTATAGGTCTAGGGTTTCAACTCGAAGATAAGCGGCAGACGTTACAACTGTTTGACCAGTCATTGCATGATGCTGCAACAACTGGAATGTATCCTGAAGCTTGCCAAGCTTACGGAGTTTTGGAACAGCAACCTGAGATCATGACAAAATACTGTCCCGTGGCCAAGCAATCACAATGACAACTGCAGCGATCAGATTGCACTAGTGTAGCACAAGAAAACATGAGTGTCGCACACACTGCACCACAAGAAGCACCGCCGTCATGCTCATCAAAAAAGACCCCAGGCAAACGAAAATCCAAGTACAGCACCACCTTGACAAGGCCAAGGGGCTCAATCTAATGATGACAATCACCATCTTCAGTTGACACGACATGGAACAGTGGCCAAGCAGATCTTCTTCCAAGAACTCCAGTGATGTGCACACAGCATGCATTTGCAACCTGGCCTGCAAGGAGGTTGGTAATGCAGCTGCAGCTGCAAGCCAACACACGACTTCTCTACAAATATCTGATCAGACAAAACATCATCACAAAACACCTGCCGCTGCATGGTCAGCAAGATCAGCAGGATCACAGCACGAAATCAAGATCAATACAAAATTGGCGCCGCTGATACCTTCCAGAAGTACTGGTTGCATGCGAGTGTAATAGAGATGTAATCTGATGATGATGGGTGCAGATATACCTCCTTATTGCATGTCCACCATGGGGATGCGGCTTAGTGCACATTCTCTGGACACACTAACCTACACTGAAACATATGCATGAAATGCTGCTGCTGTCACCAGATCCCAGGCAGCAGTCTTTCCTCTTTGAAGCTGCGCTGCTGTGCTGCTCATGTTCATGCTTGTGCTGGCTGTTCTGCGTTTGCAGCCTCTGTCTTCTGTGCCTTGGCGGCTTCGCGTTCAGCCTGCTTGCGCTTCTCCCGGTCAATGAACTCGCGCATCATCTCCTACAGCCACAAACAAATGTAACACATGAGCGTTAGGTGATGTACCACACACCACCTTGCTGTTGTGACTGATTGACATCAAACGAACTATCTCCTCAGCAAGTCAACAAGCACAACGCACACCACTGGTGATCCACCACTTCACCAACCTCAAGTACTGTCAGTGTGTTGCACTGCACTGATCTAAAGCCTGAGACCAGTGGTCCTCAACAACCATCACCCCTCACCTTGGCAGCACTGAGCTTCGACAACACTCCCTTATACATCAACAGGTCCTTGTTGACTGCAGCTGGCTTCACTCCCACAGCGTTCACAAGCTTCTCAAGGGCAGCAGGCTCCTTGGCCCCGGTGAGCTCCAACAACCTAAAAGTATTACAGCAGAGCAAAAACCCCAATAGCGTGACTTCTGTGGGCTCGAGCGGACATATATGAAGACAGACCACAACCAATGGCAGCAAAGACAGCAGTATGAAGTATGGGCATATGCCAATAATAGAGCTGTATTGGAAGTCCAAGGGGCGGTTGGAGGCTGTTTCATGAGCCTTCTCCCAACACGCCTCCACGTATCTCCCAGCTGGTCGTGTTGTCTGATGTCATGTCACAGGCAGAAGCCAGGCTGTCATGCTGACACGTAAAGTAGCTGCAGCACCGCCAACCTGGCAGTGTCACCAGGACCCCATGTCTCCACACACTGATGAACAGCTAGTGGCTCACCTAAACAGACCAACTGCAAAGAACCTGTTGTATGAGAACTTGCCAGCTTGTGTTGCTGCTGCCACCGCTGCCAGTGCCTGCTGCAGTTCACTGCCTGACTCATCAGGCACCAGGCCATCAGGACCTGACAGGCTGCGGGCCTGGGACTCCAGCAATTCAGCATCAGCCTGGACGAACAGCAACAGCGGCAACAGTGTGCCCATAAATATGTTGTGGAACTGGTGGACAAAGCTCAACACAGAGCAAAAACGTTAGAGCCAAGCGACGTTTGCGTTGCATCTACCTGCTGCTGCTACAGAGGTTGGGTGACATGCATTATGCACCTCAAGGACCTGGTGGTCTTGGAGGGTCACAATGCCACGAGGGCATTTGCCGCAGCACACATCATGCTTCAGTTCTTACCCGGTACTGTGCTGGGTTCTCCCCCAGTGCTTCGATGTATGATGTGAAGATGTCCTCCTTGTCTGCAGACTCAAAGCCATCCAGAATCTGATCAAATACGCTCACAAAGCCCAGAGCATACACCTATGGGAACCAGCAGTAAACATGACAGGCAGGCAGGGAATAAGAGAGACAGGAAGGCATATGCCGGAGAAAGGGTTGACAGGGTGATCAAGAGGTGCATGTGTGTTGGACAGTGTATGGTCCTCAAGGCCAAAATGTGCTGACATGCATGTGCACAGCAACAGCACGCTCTCCTAGGACAGCAATATCTGCAACCTTCAAGACATCTGTTTAGATTGCTGCTGTGGATCAACCTGGCTGGCTGCACACTATACTGGCAGGTAAAGCTGTGTCGTTGGCAGGTGTATACCGCTGCTGCGATTATGCTTATGCTCTATGAGGCCTGCTTGGACGGAGTGGTGATGGTGCAGCTGATGTCTGTAACAAATCAGTTGGTGCTGCTCTTTCCCAACGTTTGGTATGAAGCTGGATGAAGTGGATCAAGCACCAACATCAGAGCAAGATGGCACAGAACTGTAAACAGACACCATTTTGACTGCGTTGTTGCGGCACTTACCGGGTTATATTGGTAGTTGATGTTGTAGCGGATGAAATGCTGCTGCACTAGTAGTTCCTGCACTACTGTGTTGTAGACTGCAGGGATAGGCCTGTTGTATGCTTCAATGAAGTTACGCTTTGTTTCAGCCACTGTAGGTGGAGCAAACTCTGCAAACAACACACGCAAGTATGACATACGCGTCGTGCTTGTAGTGATCTCCGCTGCATATGGCAGTGAGTGCTGTACGATCCCCAGGGGGTGAAAAAAGTCGTTATACGGATACCTGCTTTGACACTTAGAGTTTGTCTTGAGCTGCGGACTTGCGTTAGGCCTGATGCATGTCTTGTTGCTGCTCTGTGGGACACCTGTGGCTGTGCATTGGCCGAATGTGCTCTTCTCACACCGCTCTTTGCACTTTTGCTGGTTATTGTACAAGCGTGCATTCGTTCTGCGATCGTTCGAAGTGCCATTTTGTGGACAAAGCTGGTCGCGCAAATGCTGTGGTCCAGGCGAGTGTCCTTGGGTGTCTCCTGTAAATAGGCCAGCGCACACGGAATAAAACAGAAGTAACCAGTCCAGCAACGCTGTGCGCGATGCTGGCAGTGAGATCATAAGAAAACCTCGGGGTCCCATGTTATTCGTTCGTGTGTGTGTCTGTGCTGCGTTGTGGCAGGGTTTGTCACACCTCACAGATGTGGCGGCCCAAGTTTGTTCGTGGCACGCAACACATGGACGAGTTTTGCAAGCCGTGCAGTACAGGGCATCCCCTCCCTGCAGCGTAGGTTGTGGCTTTCCCAGTCAAGGTATAAGGATACGAAAATTCTCGACTTCACGATCATGCGAGTCATTTTGTAGGCACCGCGCACTTCGTGATTCTGGTTCACTGAACACGTCTCTATTTGGAGTGCTACCACATGCTGGTGGTTGTGTACATCTGAACTTTCTATGTTCGCTTTCGGAGCAGTGTGGATGCAGCTCTAGCCCGACTCTGTACTACAGTGCAGCAGTGCTGACTAACGATTGCAGCAAAGCCGGCACTGAAAACGGCGGCTCATGTGTCGGACCAGGTACTATGGCAGATACTTCTGCAGTGCATGTATCAAGGCTCTTTCTGATGCAGTCTGAGGGTGAACTACTGTGCAGCACCCTGCAAGTCTTGTTGTAGGCACTTGGCAGCATGCAAGATGGCAGCGCTGAAGAATTGGATGGCGTTGCTCAACCTGACTGTGTGGTCATCATGAGACTGTACAATTGGTTGATCAGTCTTGCTACAGACATGCTGTCAGTCCTTCCACTCCTTGATGCACCCTCTGTGCGAATGAGCTGCTTCTGCGACCCTGGTGATCATGCTGATCATCAGTGATTCCAGCTGTGCCTGATGGTGCCACCAGTGCCAATCACATCAGTTGGTTGCACAGTAAGGCAGTTGGGCTGTATATACTTGTGCTGAGTGCCATTGACGAAGGATACCGCACCCAGGCCGCCTGATGCAGGGTTCCTTGCCAAATCCGATTGGCCAGCATCCTGCAGTTGTACTGCATTGCTGAGCAGCAAGCTACTTGCTACTCATCGGATAGCAGACATGATTGAATCTGAACGAGATGGTCCACTCCTAACACCCGATCAGCGAGCGAGACCCATTAACAGGGAGGCTCTGTGAAGGCTGCCGGACAATTCAGATATATTATAAATGTGGAACTTCCAGGTGTGGGCATCATGTGATTCTTTGGCTTCCAGCAATACAGCCGCTGTAATACCGTCTTTTGGAAGCAGGCTCAGTGGATGACAAAACATCCTGTTGAATCAGCTGGTCTCTTAACGGCCGCTGCCGTCATATGGGTTGCTTGAATACCGGCAACCAGGGTTCTGTCAGCAACCGTTGCCTGATTGCCGGCAGTCAGGCTTCCAGCAATGCAGCTGCTGTAACACCGTCTTTTGGAAGCAGGCTCAGTGGATGACAGAACATCCTGTTGAATCAGCTGGCCCAGAGGCTGACTGGTCGTATGAATGACATGTCGCAGTGCTGCAGTCTAAGGAACAGTACAACGGTACAGCCGACCTTGGACTGATCGAACTATGTTCGAACAGGGTTAGCAGTTGTGTTGGCGTGTTGAATCAGTTTGGGTATGAAGTTGTGTACGTAATGCTTCAGCCTTTGTCATTTCAGCTGGCCTTCGTCGAGTGTTCTTGTCACTCGAGTGTTTGCTCGGCGGTTGTAGACCCTTCGGTCCGACTTCGGTCCGGTTGCCTATATTACCTCTGTGTTTGTTCCGTGTGCCTCGTGCTCGGAATTGGATCGAATAGCTGGTAAAGGTATCATTTTCCAAGCTGTCCATTCAATGTCAGCGAGCTTACTGAGTAAGTCTCGTGAGTCCACAGCGTTCTCCTGCTAGTACATTCACTAGCTGCCTCAGCCTCAGTTAACGCGATCTAATCCAGCACCCCAATATCAATTCATCTTACTCTGCAGATGGCCCGAGCCAAGCAAACAGCACACATCTCGACTGGAAACAAGTGTCGACCGAGACAACGAACACCCAGCCCAAACTCTGACGAGTAAGTACCCGTGACCTCAGGTCACATTCATTATTCCGAGCACACATTGTGCTTCAGTCATTTCAGAAGCTTAGTTCTCAGCTTAGGTCAGCCATAGGCCTAGGTCCTGGGGATAGGGTTGTTTCCTTGGACGGATAAGTTCTGCTGCCAACAGGTGCATTCGCGTCCTCGAGTGGTGGATCTTCTTTCCCTTGTCCAAGTCAAGTCTACTTTGCTGCCTAGTCGTCAAGGAGCTTCACGGTGCAAGCTGGCTCACCCGTACAGGTTGCGTAGTGTCACCAGAAAGGAGGAGGCACAAGCAGTACTTGGAGAGCTCTTCCCTGCTGAGCAAGACGAGCTTACCGATTTGTCCAGCAGCAGCTCTTCATACTCATCCGTATCGTCCAACCTCTCCAAGCTGTCATCACTTCAACTGTCAGCGGTAGAATCCAACTACACCTACAGCTCCCATGCAGCAGCAGTAGATCAGAAGCAACACAGCAATCCAACATTCGAGATTAGCTTACCTGATCCTCACGCCACCACAGCTGAACCCATGGACTCCTACGAAGCATCATCTAGCTCTGGTCAGCAAACAGTGCAGTACAACGGGGAGAAAGGAGTGAAGTTTGCCAACTTTCTGCAGCGCTTCCAAGCACAGCAGCAGCGCGATCGAGACAAATTCACCCTTCACAAGGGCAAGGACTTGGATGTCTCTATGGATCTCAAGCAGTTTGTTGCAGCTATCCCCACTACACACCCGGCGCACACCACTGCTAGAGCTGGATGCAAGGCACTGGAGACCTGTCTGAAGCTGGCTAGATTAGGCTGGTTAGCACCCAAATATGCACTTGAGCCGGAGATCAAGTTTGTGGCATCAGAACATGCTTTGACTACAGACGCCGAGCTGATTGCCAACAACAGCTTCAACCGTACTTATGCTGCAGCATATGATGCATTTGCTGATTTAGGCGTCACTATCACAGACCCTTCTCACATGTATTATGTGCTGGAGTATAAGCTTACACCGGCAGCATATCAGCAGATGATGTTCAGGCGTGCTGGAGTCACCGTCACTCTACAACAAGGACAAACATCAGCTGTTCATGCAGCACCTCAAGTGGCAGCAGCTCAACCATCAGATGAAGTAGGAGCGGCATTGTCTGCAGCAGCGGATGCTCTTGCACAGGTAGCAACAAGCCCAGAACCTACAGCTGCAAAACTCAATTCTGCTCTCAAGACGGCCAACGATCTTGTGGAGGCAGTGGCCAGGGTAGGAGCCAAAACACCTTTGGCAGCGCAAGACGATACAAGTAACGAAGAGTCAGGTAGCCTGCCCAGTACACCTGTACATCGAACTGCAGCACCTCAAGCAGCAGCACCGCAGGCACCTACATCTGCAGATCCCACAAATCGCCTTGTAGATGTCTTCCAGCAGTTTCTGGAGAAAGGCAAGCATGTGCCAACTGGACCTGATCTTATCACCACAGAGGTAGATGGCATGACAATGTCACTACATGCAGCAGTCAGCCTTAGATGTATGGATCTATTCTTCGCAGTCTTTGGGATGTCACCTGAAGAGGAGCTCGCTGTGTTCTACCAGCTGCACCATGCTGGATCCCAGAAGGACATGAGCATCGCTATGTTTGCTGCTCACATTCAGAAAACATACGACTCAGTCAAGCACCTGGGTACTGTAGCACCGAAAGCTCATCTCAAGGGGTTCATCACAGGCCTCAACAACGAGGCCACTACCAAATTCTTACAGACTCTCACTAAGGCTGGACGATACATGTCTATGGATGAGATGGTCATACAGGCTAAGTGCTTTGAACAGACAGAACGTGAAGATAAGATGATAGATCAGAACATAGAGCTGTACACTGGAAGGCCAAGAGAAGGTGCGGCACTTTTGAAGGTCAACAAGTCAACTGGTGATGATTTACCACTCAGTCAAAGAAAGGAGCAGCAGAAAGAAGCTATTGCCAAGATGTCCGACACAGATCAGCTCGTCATTGAGTTAGGCTACAAACTTGCAGAGAAGGACGCCAAGCATCGGCAAGCTATTTGTCAGAACTGCAAGGTTACAGCAAAACCGCACATCAGATCAGCTTGTAAAAACAAAGACAAGAGTAAGGATAAGAACAGTAATAAGAACAAACCAGATGCAACAGCGGCAGCTGCTGTTACTCCTACTGGAGATGTTGCTGTTCCTCAGCCTTCTAAATCAGGAAAGAGTGGAAAGAAAGTGGGTTTGCACAAGCAAGTCAAGCAGCTACAGGAGAGAATAGCTCAAGTGGCGTCAGCAACTCCTACTCCTGATGAAGCAATTGGATTAGCAGGAGCGCACAATCCTGGTATGTTTAAGGCAGTACCAAAGCCTCCTGCAGCTCCAGCTGTCAACTATGGTGCCCGTCCATATGCTGCAGCTGTACCAAGAGATGCAGTGGTTTGCAATATCTGTGGGTTTCCTAATGGACATGGCGGCAGAACATGCTACTGTCTGGATCCATCACAAGCAGCTCCCAACTGGACTGGACCTCCTGCTATCATAAGGTCAGACGGGATTAAATCCTACGTCGTTAATTGCGTGACCAAAGGTCTACCGCTCAAGAGTGGCAACTGCGTGAATCAAGTACAGCAGCTATCTCAC
>LWCB01013224.1:0-21032 GCA_001630525.1 Coelastrella sp. M60 | reverse complement strand
CACTTTCCCATTCCCAAAGTGGTATCAAACAGTTCCCATACATTCCCTATCCCATACAATTTGGGAATGAGATGGGACATGATTGGGAACGTTCACTGGGATTCACATGACCACTTATCTCATAACTTCCCATGGGAATCCCACATTCTGGGAACTCATGGGAACCAATTGGGAAGTATTGTGGGAACTTCAGGGAAGACATGGGAATCATGTATGGGAAAACAGGGAAGCAATAGGGAATCATAGTATGGGAGGCTCACATAGAATCACTGGGAAACAATGGGCATGCTGTTTACTGGGTCCCCAGGATGTACATTTGCTCTTGACATTGTTACATTGGGTGTGCACATTGAGCTCTGGCTGCGAGGAGCCTGAATATACCAACACAAGGCATCAGGGGTGCAGCGGCTGCTTTATTGTTTCATGAATACATACAAAACAAAATCATTCAAACTGGCTTATCAGAGGGTCTACGGCTGCAGAAACACAGCACTCAGTGCCAGTTGAAGCTGCTTGCTTAGTGCCAGTTGAAGCTGCTTGCTTGTAGCTGCAAGCCGCTTGAAGCTGCTGGCTTAGCAGACATGAAGAAGAATGCCTGCGAGTTCCTTAAGAATGAATCCATGCTAACAGGCGCCTTTCAGTGCTCAGCAACGGTTGCCAGGCATATAGCGCGCAACACTGCCTGTAATCCGCAAACTTTGAAGGAGGCAACGGCGACGATTGTTACAAAGAAGCACTTTGAAGTTATTATACTATGCAGCAACAGCACGACAGGGGACATAGGCACCTGCAATACAACAATGACAAACTTCTACAATCGCCCTGCATCATCATATCATCCACTTGAGATTATTGACTCCAGGTACATACCACTCGTTCAGAGCCCCTACTACTAGTAGAAACTTTTCCAAAGGCTATTAGAACTCAATCCCAGATGCAAACAACGTGTAATACTCCTGTCCAAATCCTTCAATGTCCCAGAAGGCTGCTTGACCTCACAACTGAGACCTATGTGCCTACAACTATGCTGAAGCCAGGAAAAACACCATTCAATTAATCAGATCTAGATGTACCAAACCAACTGGTTGCAAGGGCTTAAAATGGCTTGCAAAGGTTCTGAATCTACTATACTGCTGCTACTACCTGGAGTAGCTGCACGGTAGTCTGACTGATCAACACCATCGGTTCAAAAGTCAGCAGGTCAGCACCTGAAATATTGACTGCAACTCAATTGACCAGTGCAGCACCGATGCACAGTCCTATTGAAACACAGCTGCTGCTGCTGGTGATCAATACTGCAACAAGAGCAGACTGCTGCCAATTAAGCGTTATAACGCTCAGACATGATACCAGATGATTGAGTTCAAAAACACAGGCTTGCATAATCATGAAGTGACACAGATAATTGTATTGATCAACCTGCTAAGCGTATCAACTCAATAACGTATGGCAACTCTGCTAACAACAAAGACAATGCATGAAAGCTGGAACCTCAATCACTACTACAACAGAACACAACAAAAGCTGTCTCCCCGAAGCCTGAGTCAGTGCTAATCCAACCACTTGATAATCAATCAACACAGCAAACACAGCGAATGCAGCATGGCATCTCCTATATTGCTTGTGGAGACAAGTAATAACGAATAATAGCTGGCATTATCACAGCAGAGTATGAAAAAAGCCTTTCTCAGGGTGGTCGCACACTTACAACACCAAGCTCAGCAGCTTCCTACCAAACGAGCAAGCATGAGCCCTCTCCCCATGTGCACACACACCCCTGCCACCCCAACCAGCATGGGAGTGAGTGTGCCCCCACCAGTCAGTACCAGACCTGCCCCAGGACCTATGTACACCCCATGGGCTGTACCAGCCATCATAAGAACCACCACTGCCTCTGCCCCATCCGCCACGGCCGCCACGGCCGCCACGTCGGCCACCTCGACCACCTCGACCACCTCGACCACCTGCTCGCTCTTGTACTGCTTGAATATCAATATTTTGTGTGTTAGTCTTGTCGCTTGGGGTGTTATTTGACGTTGTTAGGACGGATTTGACGACTTTGGCTGCCTCCTTGGTGTTGGTGAAGAGGGGCTTCTTGGATATATTGGCGGCGTCGGGGGTTTTGCGGTTGGTGGCGTTTTTCTTGGAGGCTTTGCGTGCGGAGGGGTTGCGCTGCTTGCGGGTGTTGGCAGCGTTTGGTTTGCTGCTGCTGCTGCTGCTGCTGGGTGAGTTGCTGGCTGCTGCTGCTGTTGCTACTGCACCATCAGAGGCGGAAGCAGCAGTAGCCTTGGCAGCAGAGACTGCAGCGATGAGGACGGCATTCTGAGCCTGTGCTGCTGCCACTGCTGCAGCAGCAGCACTGGCATTGACAGCAGCAGCAGCACTGGCATTGACAGCAGCAGCTGTTGTCTGGTTGGCAGTTGGTGCAGATTCCATGGTATCACCCATGTTGGCCATCAATGCTGTTTTGGACATATCTGTGGCTGCTGCTGCTGGCTGGGCTTCACTGCTGCTGCTGCTGCTGCTGCTGCCAGGCATGTGGGATAGAAGTCTCCTTGCAGAAGATGGGTGAGGATCTGCATTGACTGCATTCACAGGCAGCAAACAGCAGCAGCAGCAGCAGCAGCAGCAGCGCATGTCAGTCGTGGAGTTGCTGAGAAGGGCTGGGAGGTCTCCTCATACATGTGCAACACTGTTTGACATACTAGCAACATCTCTGTTGATGATCAAAATGCATGCTGGATCTAACATCTGGCAGTGCATCATATGTATGCTGCTACTTGCTGACTCAGCAAGAATACATGAAGAGGCTGCCCATATACAACAGATAGTACGTCAGCAGCATTGACATGCCCTTCTATGTTGCAGTAAACATGATTGCTCAAACGTGTTCTAGCCGCAAGAGAGCGGCATCTGCCATGTAGGCTACAGCTCGCATGACTGGTATCCTGTATACTCCAAGCTATATAAGAGGATTTTACACAACAGGTTACATAGATTGTGGTGTCCGAGACAGTCTAACAGACAGCGCTGCTTTCGTACTTATGCTCATTCACTGAGAGTTGCACTCACCAGCTACTGCAGTTCCCACAATCAGAAGGAGCACGAGTGCCCCAAACCTCATCTTGCAGTTATAGTTGAGCCTTTGGTTCTGATGATGAACGTTTGCAGCAAAGAAATGCCTGCATGAAAACATCGCAGCACACAACAGACAGCGCGCGTACGCGTGCGTGAGGCCGGTGGACAGTTTCAATTCCTGGGGTGTGCTGGAACAAGAATGCCTGGAATGGTACAAGATGTTTGGTTAAACGCTATAAAGGCGTTGATCAGCACGTTCCGCTGCTGCTGAAGCACTAACCGCAGGTCCCACTCTGTAACGCAGTCTGCTTTCGGGCTGCAAATGCAAGGCCTAAGTCATGCAATATCATCTTTAAGATCATGTAGTGCAATTAGATAGAATTATGTTTCACTTGGCGCTGCCTCACCGTTCTGTGGCCCTGCGCGCCTTGTCCGCCGATGTCTGCGTGGACTTGTTCCAATAACAAGAACAAATCAGCAACAAATGGATATCTATAAAAGTGTTCTGCTGGAAAGCGTTTGCCATGGGGGCAAAGCTGAGTGCTGATGATAAGTACGTCGCGCAAGTCGGGACGCGGCCGTAGATTATCATCCTACCAAGCGACCAATGGAGCCGTTATGATACGTTATACGCGTGCATTGCTTGTAGAAGTTTGCTTACGTTATCTTACGTTCGTGCATAACGATACAAGCCACCTAACCTGTTCGCTTCATCGGCCATGGGCGGGATTTGCATGCAACATTGTGCAGCAGCAACAGCATACACACGATAGAAGTTAACAAATTCAACAACACGCACGTCTCGTGTGTTGTTGTCTGCATATACAGCAAGGCACCGCATTCACAGCGAAAACTGGCCCACCTGTGCGTGTGCACACCTTAACACGCACGCGGTAACACAGTGCCTGGAAACTTGCATGTGACACTCAGCTGCGACGAAACATCGACACTAACTCTGCAGCAACTGGCTGATGCATATCTTGTAGATGCTTGGGTCCAAGGCCCTGTCATGAGATGAAGCTTTGAGAGCACATCGTAAGATGGCTCCCATGGGTTGGCAACAGAGGCGCTGTTAGCTATGATAACTAGATGATGGTGATGATGATGAGCTTGTTACATGGGAGCTACACTTGACGTGAAGATACGGAGAGACAGTTTTTCTTTTCAGCCTGATAAGTTGACAAACAGCCCTTGCTACATCCCATGGGACCACGTGCATACACAGTCATCAAGGCTGTTGCAGCTGGACCGTCAAGAACATAAAGGTCTTCCACTGGCAGTATCAGCTAAGACCCCAATCTCTGCTGTCCATACACCAAACTCATCAGCAAAGTGCAGCTGCTCCATATCCACTGACTTGCAGCAATGCTACGTTGCTGTTGCATGCCACTCTTTGCCTTCTACCACATCCAATGCACATTGACCTCAAAATATTCGCCACACTATATCCACTGTTAACTGTTACTGCCACTGTTTCCGCCCTTATGGTTCCTGCCATGTCCACCCCTCCCTCCATACTGCTGCTGTTGCTGCTGCAGCCCAGCGCCTTGCCACTGGCCGGCAGCAGCAGCAGCAGGATAGCCGCCATATCCAGCATACCCAAGGTCATAACCAGCTGGTACAGCACCGTATGCCGGATAACCATATTGGTACCCGCCGTAGGCTGCATAGTCTGCAGGAAAACTGCCAGCAGCATAACCACCGTACCCTGCTGCTGCTGCCCCTGGTGGCCCCTGATTGTACATGCCAGCCATATCAGCCATGGGAAATCCTGCTGAATATGGATATCCTTGCGCGCCATACCCCTGATTGTATGCAGGACAATGACCAGGCTGCTGCTGCTGCTGCTGTTGTCCGCTGCTGCTGCTGCTGCTGCCAGGGTGCCTGTGAGAGCCATTATGCTGCTGCTTGTGCTGCCCCTGATAACTGCCATTGGTTGCTGCTGCTGCTGATCCATTCTGCTGCTGCCACTGCCGCTGCTGCTGCGTGGGTCTGTTGTGCTGCTGCTGCTGCCCACCATAAGCACCGGCTAGACTTGGAAACTGCACACAACAACGACTTCTCTCTCAGCATACGATACTTCACACTTCAGACAAGCATATGAACATCATCCATGTCACTTGCTTGCTCACACAAGTCAGCTAGTAAGCCTCTACTGCTTATGAGACCTGTTTGTTGGTGCACAACAGGTCACCAAGCTGAAAGTGCACTTCTAGTCTCAAGGCCACTCGTTGTAAGACATGCATGGATATGCTTGCTCTCACCTCAGAGCCATATGTTGGCATCATATACATGCCAGCCTGCTGCGGCACAGCACCACCAAAGCCGGGGTCAAACCGCTGCTGATACCTGAACAACACAACACACAACAGCAGATGAATTCAGCTGCAGACATCAGCAGTCGAAGAATTTCATACTGCGAAACACAACATGACTCATTCGACAACACTGACACCTTATTGAACAGCAGTCAATGCAAGAAACAGATGAGATGTGCAACAGGGTCAACAGGCAGGGTCAAGGTGTGCAAGGATACTCAGCAACAAGAGCCCAAACAGTTTGATAGCAGTGGTACACTGGACAACAGGAACTGTACATTAGAAGGAATCAACTGACCTGTCCACCCCTCTGGCATAATCTGGATCCTGAACGTCTCTTTGCTTGTCACGGTAGATCGCCTTAGGTCCCCCACCAGGCTGTTGCTGCTGCTGCTGCTGCTGCCGACGCTGCTGCTGCTGCTGAGCGCCAGCTGATGCCCTACGTGAAGCACTGCTGCCACCGTTGCCACTAGCAGCAGCAGTAGCAGATGGCTCCGGAAGAACAGCACCTGCAGATCTTGATCCTGCACCTCTTCCAGGTGCTGCAGGCTGAGGGTTCGCTCCTGCTGCTGGTGCTGCTGCTGCTGCTGCTGCAGCAGGAACAGTACTGCTGCCGTTGCCGCGCCCCATACCCCTCCCAGGGTTCACTATATTGAACCCTCTTTCACCTGCTATAGGTGGCACTGCTGCTAGATACCCTGTACCAAGCGCTGCACCGCCCATGCTGGCACCAGCACTTGCAGGACGGTTTCCTGCAACTGTACTGCCATTTCCTGCAAGGTTGCTGGCTGCTGTACTGCCTTCAGCGAGGTTTCCTGCAGAGCCAGAGTGTGGTAAGACGCTGGAACTGCCGATAATGCGAGCACGAGCTTCATGGTAGTCAGCTTCGCGCTCTTGGTGGCTCTTCGGGCGTTGCAGGAGGTTGTTTTGCTGTGCAGGGTTGCTGTTGTGGTGCTGGTGGTGGTGGAAGTGTGTGTTGGGGTCGCGATGTTGATGCTGGCCTGCTGGGGGTCGCTTAATGAGAGCTTTGGGTGCGATCTTGATCGTGTTTATGTCGATGTCTGCTAGTTTCTGCAGGGCATGGAGAGTGCAGGGTACATGGTGGTACATTGCAACAACTGCAGGCAGACATTCCTGCACAATCACTTTCTTGTAATCATGCAAACAATCAGAGCGGTCGTCCCCTGTACCATGATAACGTCACAGATCATCAGGATCAACATACACTTGGTACTGATAATATTCAATGTTATCCTGGTACAGGGGGTTGGCGGGCAGAGGTCCTCCTGCAACTGCTACTGTCAACAGTGGTGGCACATCTTCTGTCCATGAAGCTCACCTGTTGCGGAGTAAGATTCCCGTTACTGGGGCGCTTGGCTAATACTCGCGGCTGCCCATTTTCGAAAGCAGTCGTGGTCTCCAGCTGGTGATGCTGCGACACCTTGTGCTCCAATAACCTCTGCACGGCACCAAGCGCGCTATACTCAGTGCACTGCTGAGGTTCATATGATGCTACATGTGCGAAGAGTGATATGCGACTTATTCTATCTGCAACGTGCCCTGGAGCTGCGAACATGGAGACTCCATCAAGACATCTCGGCCCGGGCCTCTGCTGTACAGCACAACATGCAACCCGCCGACTATTGATCAAGACGCCTGTAGCACCTGATAGTTTGATAGGCTGGGAGGGAATGGTAAAGAGCTCTGACTGCTGTCAGCTAAGAACTGCTGCACCGTCGCTTCTATGTTCAATACTGCAAGCACGAACAGGAAAGAAGTCAGCGACTATTAACATGTAGGATTTGACGGAAGTTGCATTCATCGTCACCTGTGTCCCTATTGCTGTCAAGCAGTGCTTGCTTGAGGGCGGGGTCGAGCTGGGCAAGTGCTGCAGGCTGCTCTTCGTTCTGCTCTTTCGCATCCAATTGCTTTGGTTGATTCACGTCATTGTTGGTTCTGCGGCAACCACATCCATGCTCAGATCACGCCGTGGTTGCGCTGCACATTGAGCGATGCCAACTTACAAGTCAGGGAGTTGGTCGCTTGCTGCCTGTTGTTCTTGCTCAGTCACATTATCAGCTTCACTTGTTTCGTCATTCAATGACAGCTGCTTCAGCTGTTCTTCAGCAGCGATCTGCTGCTCCTGCACCTCGTCCACCATCCTTGGCAAGTTCAGTTACCCTCACGCTCGTTAACGGCCTACGACAATATAATGGCTATCACCACTTACAAGGGAAATGGTTCAACAACCTTAGCGGCGAGCGGTCAATCACCTACTCAAAACCCCTGCTGTTTCGAATACCAAACACGCTACGCCTGTTTTTCATCCCTACCGCCACCCTTACGCTATCAGCACCGAGTTATGCAATATATACGAGTCAAAATCAAACCCATATGCAGCCCACATGTGACTTAGCATCCCATACACCTCGGGCTGCAACCTCAAAGGTCTTCCCCAGTGAGAGGTCGTCCAGTCCTCGCCATGTTGGTCCCTGAACGGGCTCTGACACGTAGCAAGCCTAAACCCTCGCTCTGCAGCGAATCTTGAAGTTTTAAGCAGGAGAATGCCCGTTGAGCCGCCACAGTGCACGATCAGATTCTTGGCTGTGCCAGGGGCCTCCAGAGAAGCTGGACAGTCCGCACTCGAGCAGATGAACCTGCATCAAGCACAAAAAACATATCCTGTAGGCTGGGTTACACGTATTTTCATTTTTCATAATACACTAACAAACTACATATCGCCAATTCTGTATCTTGATCGAAAACTTTACATACCCCATTAGACTATCAGGCACATACAGCACAGCAGCGTGAAGCACAACAATGATGAACACATACCAACCAATATCACAGCCACTTGTAACGTTTTTAGAAACTTGCCATAAGTGTCATTCTTTGCACAGTTGGTGAACACTCAGTGTAAGTTACAAAAGACAAATCAGCATCAGATCAGCCTAACTCAGACATCATGTGAATCTTGTACATACCTTCCAGTTACCAAGCATAATCCAGGTTGCTTTGTCTTCCTGCCACACAGCCCACACTTCATCTCACTCATATGGAGATACAACTCTTGATACTGCTCAGGGACAGACATGAAACAGGGCCGGGGAAGAACACTGATGACTAAACCCTGCTGCTGCTGCTGCTGGGGAGGTTCCTTGGCAGCAGCAGCAGCAGCGACCAGACGATCTGCTGCATACTGCAGCAACCCATTGCTGCTGCTCAGCCAAGCAGGAAGCTGAGGGAATTCAACAGCCTGGGCCTCATATGCTACACTGCTGCCAACAGCAGCACCAGCAGCAGCAGCTTCCTGCACGGCTGGTGCTGCCAATGCTGCCAGCAGCAGTTGGTGCAACTCTGGTAACCCAAGTTCTCTCAACACCTTGCTCAGCTGCTGACTGGGAAGTACAGTCCCAGCACTGCTGCTGCTGCTGCCACTCCATGCAGGTGCTGCTACTTGTGCATAACTGTGGATTACATCACATGCTGGCTGCTGCTGCAGTAGCAATTGACGCAGAAGGTACACCCTGTGCAGATATGGCAGTAATTCAGCAGCAATGCTCTCTTGAAGCTTCTGTACATCAATGTTCAGCCCTGCTGCTGCTGCTGACGCTGCTGCCAATTGCTGAGTGACGGCTTGTAGTGCAGTGATGACCAGCAACACCTGCTGCTGCTGCTGCTGCTGCTGCTGTTGATAAATGCTAAATGCAGATGTACCTTGAATCCTTTGCAATAGAGGCGCCACTGCTGCTGTCAGCCAAGTTGGCAGCAGTGTTACCTGTGCCAGGCTCCACATTGCTGCTTGTGCTGCTGCCACTGGCACCAGCAGCAGCAGCAGTCGCTGCAGAACATCAACAGGCTGATATAACCATACTGCCGTAACATCACCAAAATTATGCTCAGCAGCAGCAGCAGCAGCAGCAGTGGTTGCGGTTGTAGGCACACTGCTTGACTGTACTGGTCTGCCTTCCAGAGGATGCCAGGTTCCTCGCTGCTGCTGCTGCTGCCATTTGTGAGTTATGGCAGCAGCAGTGAGTCCTGCTCCTAGAACCTCAGTCAGCAGTAGCCATGGATCATTAAACCTTACCAGCTTCTCCCAGCTGTCCTTAAACCCTGATGGCACTGACTGTACTGATTCAGGGGTTGTACTGGGACCTGAAGTGACACGACTGCTGCTGCTGCTGCTGCTGCTGCCAGTCACATTAGGCGGTGGTATGAGAACCGCCCACTTGCTTACAAATGTTGGCAATGCATTGACTTTGATTTTGTAACCGCTTTGACCCTGAATAGGGTTTAAAACTACTGAATACTTCACTGTTACCTGCTGCTCATCAACATCTTGTTCTAGTCTGGTAAGTTGTTCTACCAAACTTTGGCCAACCATCTTGGCAGCAGCAGCAGCAGTGTGGGCAGCAGCAGCAGCCTCGGCAGCAGGCCAATGCACAGCTGGCAGCAGCGCAGCTGCTGCATTAATGCATTGTGGATATACCACCACCGCTGCTGCTGCTGCTGCACAACTGCTATGCCCGGTTAGCCAATGCAGTAATGCATTAAAGCTGCTGTGCTGCTGTTCCAGATCTGCTGGTGTCACTTCAGGTCCCATCCCGGCAAGCACTTCAGGTCCCTGACATCCCAGATCTGTCACTGCGAGTCCCACCAATGCATTCAGGGACCTCCAGTGTGCGGCTTTCAAAACACTTGCAGAGTCATTAGCAGATCCACTAGTGACACCAGAGGTCCCAGATAGTGACACACCTGAGGTCCCACCCCCAGCAGCAGCAGTGTCACAGGGGGTCCCAGCAGGGTGACCAGAGGTCCCGGAATCTGCCAGGAAGCTGCCGGGTGGCAGTGGCCTCTTCAGGGACTCCCAGTGTGCGATGCCACAAGCTACACAACACCACAGCAGCGATGGCAGCGATGCAGCAGCTTGCAGTTGGCCAGCAGTAATGATTGCTTTATGCGCAGTCAGCTGATCCTGCAAGGATACAAGTGTATGAAATTCTTTGCTTGCCTCTTCTTGCTGCTGCTGCTGCTGGTGGTGTTGATGGGCTTGCTGCTGCTGCTGCTGGTGGTGTTGGTGGGCTTGCTGCTGCTGCTGCTGCTGCTTCAAGCGTTGCAGTGTTTGTGGATCAGTAAGACCCAGCAGTGCTGAATCAGCCTGCAAGCAGATCAACAGCATATCATTGAGGCATGCAGATGATAACAACTTTCCATAAAATTGGTCAGGCAGATAGTCCCGATATCACACAATGATGATAGTTGTCCAGATATAACAGTGATAACAGTTCATTCATGACTCTTACGTAATATTGCTGTTATCTCATATTGTACATGGTGATTTTACCAAAACAAGAATACAGAAGAGATTGTATCACACCGCAAATAGTGCAAGCTCATGGTACATAAACTTGCTAGTAGCTGCGGTAATGCACGACTCTCCAAGAGGTAGATGTATAATGACTGAGGGTGATAGGTAGCAATGATTATCAATAATAGTAATGAGCAATGATGATTAACAATGTTTACTGATGAGAAGCAGTACAGCAATACAGGCACCCACCGTATTGAGCAGCCCTTGGTCGACAAACTTCAGCCAATGAAATCTGTTGGTACGACAACACCTGGAGAACCCAAGCAATGGCAAGGTGTAAGTGCGGTTCCTGCATAAACCCTTGACACTGCTGCTGCTGCTGCTGCTGCCAGGTCCTGCTGCTGCTGCTGCTGGTGGTGGTGGTGGATGGCCAGCAGCAGCAGCAGCAGCAGCAGCAGCAGGGTTACGTGCCATGACGTGCTGTATGATGCTAGACAACATGCTGCTGCTGGGAAAAACACTGCTGCCAGCAGTGGCAGCAGCAGCAGCAGCAGCAGCAGCAGCAGAACCTGACCCACACTGCTGCTGCTGCATGGCGTTCTCCTCTGTTCCTTTGTTTTCAAGAAACATTGCTTCTCCTAATTCTGCTGATGCTGGTGTCCATTGCTGCTGCTGCTGCTGCCGCTGCTGCTGCAATTTGAGTTTGTTAGTAACAGACAGGTCTAACGTTACAGCTGGTAGCTGACAGTTACATATTCTTCTACATAACGGACATAACACCTCATTGCTGCCAGATGTCAACAAGTGAGCTCCAGCAAAGGGCTGATCAGATCGATTCAGGGCTGCAATTTGAGTACTATAGTTTGGCATATAAGCAGCAGCAGCAGCAGCAGCAGCACATATTGTCAGGTGCAGCAATGTGGAGGATCAACAGTAAATTTGACACTTGAGGTGAGCCACAGCACAGCACAGCACACACCTATGCAAACAACAGCAGTTGCAACATATTTGCATCAGGATACTGTTGTTTTTTACGTAATATATTATCATATATGACATACCAGTGCTCAATATAACAGCGTGTGTGCATCATGTGACCGCAGCACGTGACGCTCCAGCCAGGAAAAAAGTCAAAAACACCGGCTGAAACACCGTGATGACGCCAGGCTTTGAAGTGGAGACCTTCAGCACCACAATCGGCGCTGCTGCTGCTGCTGCTGGGATCTAATACAGATTTGAGCAGATCTTCTAGTGTAGGGTTCAGAGGATTGATCCAGGAGGGTTTCGGCTGGTGTAGGGCTTGAGCAAGGGTGCCTGATACCTGCATCCAGCAGTACACCAGCAGCAGCAGCAGCAGCAGCAGGCCAGTGAGATCGCCAAGAAAGCACTTGACACCGACTTGGAACAAATGTGTCATTGGTCATATCCCTTTGTAAACTCCCTAATTTATACATAGTATGTATAACCGAAACATATCTTCAAACCAAGGCATGGATTGACGTACCTGTAGATGTGCCAGCCAGCCAAGCCCTCCTCGACTAACGTTATCTTCATGACAAATAACACATTCGCCTGCCACTGGTAACAACTGACCAACCACTACTGGCACTTCAGAGTCACTGCTGCTGCTGTCCGCCTGCTGCTGCTGCTGGTGCTGGAGTCCATCTACAGCAGCAGCAGCAGCAGCAGCAGTGTGCTGATCTTGTGTTATAACAGCTTGTGGCTGCGTTGTTATAACAGTTTGCTGATCCTCTTCGTCTTCTGTGTCCATGACATCATCAGCTGTTGCAAGGAATGCAGCTTGCTGTGCTCGCAGCTGTGCCAGAGCAGCTTCCTGCAAGCAACAGCAGCAGCAGCAGCAGCAGCAGCAGCAGCAGCAGCAGCAGCAGCGATCGGTGTTTGAACACTACTATCGTACTACAACAAGTCAAATGTACCACAGCTGCAAACACAGCTACAAAAGATGAAGCCTAGTCACACCAGATGCTGTTGCTTTCACACATCAATAACATGATATATTGTGAAATTGATGTATGGACAAAGATCTAACATATGTGGCAACAAACCTGTCGGGCTTTGCTTGTAGCTCTGCAATCTCGATCTGGTGATCCAGAGCCCCCTGTTGCTGCCGCTGCTGTTTGGTCTGTCGCCATTGCTGCTGCCGCTGCTGCTGCCATCTCAGGACGCAACAGGCCTTGTATCATGATTAAAACCTTCTGGGCAATTGGCAGCAGTGCTTTGGAACATTGGATGATTTCAATGCTGACCACATTGCTGCTGCTGCTGCCGCTGCTGCTGGCAGCAGCAGTGGTTGATGCATCTTGCCCTGGTGACTGCTGCTCAGCTGCGGTGGCGTCAGTAGCTGCTGCTGCTGCTGCTGCTGCTGTTGCTGCTGCTGCCTGAGAGCCCTTTGACAGCTGCAGCAGCAGCGACACCATACCCGGCATCCTTACCGACCCTTCACTGCTGCCAGCAGCGGCGGCAGCAGCAGCAGCGGTGCCATCCACGTATCCGGATCCCAGCAACTCCTCCAACACCTCGCACTCCTGTCTACTCAGCTTCTCACTGTGGACACCAGCAATTACATAATCATCATCATGGCGTAATCCTTCTGCCAGCTGACGTTTCAAATTATGTAATCCCAGGCTAATCATGTTCAGGGATGACATCACCATATCTTCAGTGACTGTCACTGAATTTTCGTGAACAGGGTGTGAACTTCTTCTCCTTGTTCGACCACTGGACAGCCGACGCAGCAGTTGCCAAGCATCAGCAAGCGTGGTAATGTTCGCTGCTGCTGCTGCTGCTGCCCCGTGCTGCTGCTGCTGCTGCCAGCTGGCATCATCACCTATTCCGTCATCAGCCTGCTGCTGCACTGCTGCTGCCAGACCCCACGGCTGACATCCAACAGCACTGGCAAGAATGTAACATGTTATTTTTAGCACGTAACTGTTACTAGGGATGTTATTCATTGGTTGTAACAAGGGGGGAAGTTGATCGGTCGGGGGTGTTAACTGCCATGCTGGCTGATAGTCTGCCAGGTCAGCAGCTCGTGTCATTGCTCGTTGTAGTGCTGGTCTGTTGTACTGCAAGAAGTGGGGGTCCCAGAATCGCCACTGATCACGCCTGCATTGTCATAAATCCTGATCACTGATCATCATGATCTCATGATGTGATTTCCAAAATCATTGGCTAAATGATCTGTTATTGCGACTGACTTAGTGATTATCACAACAAGCAGTTGATATATAAGGCAACTGAGATCATCATCATGATCCTTGCACAAAGATCAGATCAGAATCCATCATTTATGCTGATCTAAAGAGGATCTTGATGATCTTGTTGATGATCGTAATATGATCACTTACTTCAAGCAGTACATCCCCGCTGCTCCTAATCTTGGTTGTCTGAACACAGCCAGATGAGATAACACCTCCTCAATAACATCAGGTGCATTCTACAGCAGCAGCAGCAGCAGCAGCAACAGCAGCAGCAGCAGTGAAGTTGACCTGCATTTGGACAATTCTCTGGAGTCAAGGTTTACATTCAGCCAAAGAGTACCCTCAGACTAGCACATTTGCTGCAACATTTCCAGTTGGCAGCAGCAGCAGCGCCGGCAGCAGCAGCACCAGCAGTGGACTTTTTACCTGTATATCTGTGGGTAGCTTGTCTACCAGTTGAGTATATGTCATATCTGCTACTGCCAGCCAATGCAGCAGCAGCAGTCGGCAGCGGCAGCGCTGTGTCTGACCAGCAGTTGTTCTGTCCCTCAGCAGCATCAGCAGCAGCCTCAACGCTGCTTCGATCCCGGTTGTGGTTTGTGGATTGTTCATTGCAGAAAGCAGAGAATGCACGGGCCATGCATTGCTGCTGTTGACATCAAGTAAACCTGCATTTGCACATACAACTAGTAACAATACAATAATACAATACAATTTTGATGAAATGGCAATTGTCAAGGCATAAAACAAAGTAGCACATTGTTATTGAAAGTTTGGTCACAGACATATGGAGTATACACACATATATGTACATACATTACGTGCACGCATACATGATATATGTATTGCATGTAACAATTGTATGTATGTATTCACCTGCTGCTTGTAAGAGAGGCAGGCCGCCAAATGCTGCCAGCAGCATCGACACACTTTGCGCGGGTGCTGCTGCTGCTGCTGCCAACCAACACTGCAGCAGCAGCATATCTGGCAGCAGCAGATGCTCCTTGTACTGCAACACAAACATCAAGCAAATCAACATAATGACAGCAGTACACAGCAAAGAGTTTATTCACATAAATCATGTTCTGCAAGCATATAATGTAAATCTATACTCGATATCAATAACAATCCCTTGGTGTTGGATTTTGCAATCGACAGGTTTGCAGTTACATCTAGAAGACATATGCTGCTGTTGCTGCTGCTGCTGCTGGCAGATGTAATGTTACATGTTACATTACTAACCTGGTAGTACATGTTGACGGCTGTAGTAACGTCATCACCGTTACGGACCCACCAATGGTTTAATGCCTGCAAACAAAATCACAATACATATGTGCATGAAAATCCATACGACAAACTTCATACATAGTATTATATGCATACTATCGCATATCTTTGTCTTGAAGACAAAACAGTAAGGAATCTGCTGATCAAGGGGTAATTTGCTGCTGACACATGTATATAAACATTGCGTGTCAGTATAAGTTAATAACATAGTGCTTTGCATAATATTCTGATTGTATGTAATCTATATTGTCACAACATTGATATCCGTTTCAATCTTGACAAAGGTCCCTCCCGCACCTGTGTGAGCCAAGCCTGCTCGACCAGCACAGGCTTTACCAGCTGGGACCACTCTAAACCCCATATGTCGTGTAACACCTGCTGTTGCTGCTCTGCTGCTGCTGCTGCTGCTGGGCTGTTTGCTGCTGCTGCTGCCATGTGGTTGCAGATTGCTTGCACAGCTACTGCTGCCATACGCTGTAAGGGAATATGAACAGACAAGGACAGGTGGCCTTGTAACAGATCTGACCAGATATGCTGGGTACTCAGCAATACAGCGGCAGCATTACTGCTGCTGCCGGCAGCAGCAAATGGTTGCATTGCTGCTGGCTTGGGTGGTTCAAAATCAGCAGCAGCGGCAGCAGCAGCATCGGGAGCACAAAATGCAGCAGCTACAGCAGCCATTGCAATCAGCTCCACACCCCTTGTGTCAGGTGACGGCACTGCTGCTGCTGCTGCTCCACCATCATCAGCAGTAGCAGCACCAGTATGATTAATTTCTCGAATTGCTGCTACAGCTGAAAGAATTTCAGCAGCCACTTGATCAGCCTTCTCAAGCCAGGCAAATAGATCCCATTGCTGCTGCTGCTGCTGGCTGCTGTCCCCCGTGGCAGCAGCAGCAGCAGCAGCAGTAGCAGCTTCACGCATGTTGTGCAAGAGGCCTTTGAGTTTTGAACGTCTGTCAAGATACTCTAGCCTTAAATGTGAAAGTAGCGCTTGTAACTGTTGGAGTGTGACAGCTGTATATGAACTATCAGCTTGGCTGAGAGGGTCTTCGTCCAAGCCCTGCTGCTGCTGCCGCTGCTGCTGCTGCTGCTGCCGCTGGTCCAGAAACTGGAGCAGTACTCTGGCATCATGTCTTACAAGCGCATTCAACAGCAGCCATCTGTATTCTGCATAAATCTCCTGGAAATCAACAGCATTCCCTCCAGCAGCAGCAGCAGCACGCTGCAATGCCAGTGCAAAAAAGCCTCGTTCTGTTACAGCATGTATCATGTGTTGAATCATGGTGTCAACTTGAGAGTAGCTGATCAGAAACATCTTTGTACCACCTTCAAGTTTATCTACCCAATAGACAAAGCTGATCTCGTCATGTGATCCAGGTTGATCTATGATCGCATTCTGCAGATCCGTCTGATCTGATCTAGTCTGATCTGATCTAGTCTGATCTGATCTAGCATGATTTGATAGACCCTGACCTGATCCAGCCTGATCTGATCCAGCCTGATCGATCATACACTGATCAGGTACAGCCTGATCTGATGATCCAGCTGCGATCTGCGTTCGCACAATATTACAGCACTTCAGGATGCTGCTGCTGCCAGGCATCAAATTTCTGGGCCAGAACTGAAATAACGAGTAACTGGTGCCTGGGACTAGTGCTCTGTTATCACCAGCAGCAGCAGCAGTGGCGGCGGCAGCGGCAGGAGATGCGGCAGCAGCAGCAGCAGGTACTTGTTGTATCAGCTGCGCCACATCCGTGTAAGGGTTGCTACTGCTGCTGCTGCTGCTGCTGCTGGCGATGTTAGAGAGGTCTTTGTACGCAGCTGACATAAAGTCTTGCTGCTGCTGTGCATTCCACTGGTGCAGCTGCTGCTGCTGTGCATTCCACTGCTGCTGCTGCTGCAGTGGCAGCGGCTGCTGCTGGTGCTCCTGTTGCCACTCCAGTGCTGCATCTGCCGCCGCTGCTGCTGCATTCGCCAATGTCTGTAGCACAGCTTGGTCGCCTGGAGGAGTTTTTGTTACAATATTCTCGAACATCTGCATATAATACAGCAGCAGCAGCAGCAGCAGTCACAACAACAAGGTTAAGGCAATGTGCATTGACGTGCATTGCCATGCATTTCTGGTGCATTGTGCCTGCTGCATTGTTACCGTACTGCTGCATTGAGAGTGTATTGCTGCACAGTGCTCTGCTGTTGCATAGCAGAATGTACTGTTGATATCCTTTGCAAAGCTGCATTGTACTGCAAACGAGGTCATTGTACTGCTGTATTTCAAGCGAATGCATGCACAGCAGCTCGCTGCTGTACTGCTGTACTGCTGCATTGTTGCTGCTATTGTACTGCTTACCTCGTGTACTGTCAACGACAACATGATCTCCAGATTTGCTGATGCATTGATTTGCTGAGTAGAATCAGCAACATCACCAGCTGCAATACGTGTCATTGGCAGCAGACCCTGAGGCAGCAGCAGCAGCAGCAGTGAGGTGCATTGATCAACCATCAAATTGATTATGGCAGCAGGTACAGGATTGACAGGTAATTGTGCAAATTGATGCAGCTCATGATTACATACATGGCAACAGTTGTCTATAGAATATAACTTTCCTGTTATTTTCAAACTCTGTATATCCTGTGCACATATTAAATAGAGTTGCACCTGTGCTTTTTATCAGCAATCGACCAATGCAATTCTGTCATCTCAGAAAAACAAACCAACATTGTGGTGAATTGCATACACAACTTCGGTATGTGTGCTTCAAATCATTAAGCAGTAACGAATAGGAAAACAGTGTTCCGGCATAATATGAAGGACACGTAATGAATCTGTGTGTGCTTTTCAGCAGAATACGTTTAAAATAATGTAGACACAGTATGCCATAAACGAGACTATCAAATGTGAATATCAATACCTGTATTTCGTCCATGAGTTTGAGCAGCTTATCCTTCAGCAGCAGCGGCTCATTCAGCAGGTGCAACCCAGCAGCAGCATGATGCAACACGGTACTAACATCAGAAGTAACACGCCTGCATAACAATGTAACACGTATCACTTAAGGATGTCCTCCAGCTGGATGACAAAACATATTCACATCATGTCACACATACACCAATTGTAAATATTGTATTAGTTACATGTAATATGAAGTGCGCTAACATTGGATTATATTTTCAGAATATGTTGACGCATGTATAGTTGTCTATAAGCAGCACAATGTTACAGATGAGCAAAATGACACATGCAGCAACAAAAACGGTTATTATACCAACCTGTAAGCAGCAACATAGTTTATAAACCTGTGTTTATATCCGTCATCAACATCCATTGCTGCTGCTTCTAGGGCTCTGGATGATGGTGGTAAACCCCGATGATGTGGTGTCATATGACGTGTTATTTCCTCTGTTAATGACATAGCAGTTGTGAGAAGACTGTCAAGGAGGAAATTTTGTTCCAACAGCTTCATTGTTGTCTGCAAACAAAACAGCAGCAAAGCTCAAAGATGAACTGCCACAAATTCATTCCAACAGACTATGTAGCAACGGCAGAACGCACACAATTCAAATGTATTCAAGCTTTGTAATAGATAAAAACGCTTGCTTTCCATCATATGTTATTTTTCGTCTTCATGTGTTAAAAGGTACTTACCAATCATTCAATACTCACCTATACATCCTTTTTGAGTTCCATGTATATATATCAAAATGTTTTATGTAAAATACATGATATAATATGTTATAAATGTATTCAGATTCTCGACTCACCTCCTCAGAGTTGAATAACTGGACTGTTATTCTGTCCAAAGCCCCAGACAATGCCTCAGATATGATTTCAATTTTGGCACGGCCGACCGAATATAACAGATACTTGAAACTATGTAAGAAGTGCAGTGCAACATGGAACTTGAACTGACCATCATAGAGCAGCAGCAGCAGCACTGTTACGACCTCTGTTATTAACAACCCGGTTGGGTCATGACGTGCTGGTACTGCTCGTGGCAGCAGCAGCGGCAGTCGATGCAACAAACAGCTTTGCACTTTGAGAAGTTGAAGCAAAAAATCAGGAGGTTCAAGCTGACTGGCTAAACCCTCACAGACATGCCATAACTGCTGCTGCTGCTGCTGTGCAATCATGCTGCTGCTGCTGCTGCTGCTGCTGCTGCTGCCAGCAGCAGCAGCTGCTGGTACTGCTGCCAGCTGGTCCTCTGGCAGCAGCAGTGTCTTACAAGCCAAGCTCCTGATGCGTGAGACCTTCAACAGCGGCTGCAACCACTGCAGCAATGCCACTGCTTGCTGCACCCCTGACGTCAAGGACGCAGGTGCTGCTGTTGGTGCTGCTGCTGCCGATGCCGGTGCATTGGCTGCAAACATGACAACAATTGCAACGGCTGGGAGGCTATAAGTATCAACATCCTTTATGGTTTCCAATGCTTACATCAAACAACAAAATACAACAATATGCTTGTGCAGTTGCATTGATTGCAGGTAGCAAGGTGCTGGCGCTCGCTATGTTTGCAGCTCGTCTACCATGTAAACAACGCGAGTGCAGCAAAGTCAGCTATACCTATGCCATCAAAACATGTCTTACAATATTTGATTCTACGCACTTCCCAGATACATTCTATGGCCAGAAGAATAGAACAGACAATGTTGATGGGATATACATTGTGATATACATTGTGATATACATTATGATATACATTATGTTAAACAATATAATATACATTGTGATATACATTGTGGTGTACATTATGTTAAACATTATAATATACATTGTGATATACCTTCCATGTATAGAACGACTCTTGTGAAGAGAATGCGCAGCAGAGGCTCAAGGACTGCCGCCAGAGGGCTTGGCAGCTTTGGCAGCTGTGCTGCTGGCAGCAGGGGACTGTGAGCTGGGCAGCAGCCTGCAGAGCAGCAGCAGCAGCAGCAACGGGATGACTGCTGCCAAGAATATGCAGAGAGCTGCTGCAGCAGCAGCAGCGCATGCAGCGTTTATGCAATCCAGCAGCGGCTATGGATCCAAAACACACTCACTGCAGCACAATGCACAATGCACAATGCACAATGCACAATGCACAATGCAGTGGTAAAGTGCAAAGCTGCGGCTATGACAATGACAATGCACCTTACCTTCTGCTCTCCATGATGATGTGTCTCCACAATCACAACAACCACCAGCAGCAGACCTGCAGAAGTGCATTACAGCAGGTATCACAAGATCGCTGCTGCTGCTGCTGCTACTGTTGCTACTGCTGCTGCTGCTGCTGCTGCTGCTGATACTGTTGCTGCGGCTGCTGTCTTCTCTGACAGCTATATGGTGGTGTATTCTCCATGATATGGTGTTGCTTTCATCACTGTGCATTGTAGTGAGGCTAGCCACCTAGATAGAAAGCTTGTATCATCACGATCACTGCTGCTGCTGCTGCTGCTGCTGCCCATGACGCTCATGCCATCACGTACCTGTACATTATGTAATCGTGTTTGTCATGCCCTCCTGCTTTGAAGCATGCCACACATATTGCTGAGCTGGCTGTGACAGCACATGTCTTACAGCGATATGCAATGGAGCCTGCTGTCCATACTGAGGTGCAGGGACCATTGCCGCTGCTGGGCTGCAGCTGAGATAATAACATTGGTAGAGTTACATTGCCGCTGCTGCTGCTGCTGCTGGCAGCAGCGCAGATCAGCTGCTCTGCGGCCTGGAATTTGGGCAGATGGCGGAACAGACCTTATGTAGGAGAGAGGGGGGGGGGGGGGGGGGGGGATCCAAAAAGGAGATTTATGATGTTTAACGGCCCAAAAATTCTTTTTC
>LWCB01013217.1:0-16933 GCA_001630525.1 Coelastrella sp. M60 | reverse complement strand
TATTAGAAGATGAGGTAGCAGGAGCTGCAACACGCAAGCTGGTGGAGCAGCAATCAGCAGAAGCAGAAGCGGAAGGAACATCAGCAAGGGGAAGCGGCAATGACAGATACAGTAAACAGGCTGTGCGCATGCAACTGTCCCGTGCTGAAAAGCAGTCAGGGGCTGCAGGTAGCAGCTCTGAGGCAGATGCAGCAGCAGCACACGCCCTGGTTGACCTTGATGGTGATGGTGATGAGCATAACAAGAGGTGTGGCGCCCGCAGCTTTGTTGGTTCTTATGACTGGCGGGCATTGTGGACTGCAGTGAAGGAGAACGGCTGGGAGCCTGTGGACAAGAGAGATGGGGGCGGGGGGAGTCACCTGAAATTCAGGAGGGTGCTGCTGCTGCCAAGCGGGAGAACATATATGCAAACCAATATATTGCCTTCAACACCAAGTGAGTTGGCTCGCAGGGTATGGTGTTGCAAAACTTTCATGCAGCATTTCATGAACACAGCAGGAGCTGGGTGTTATTTGTGCCTCAGGAAACCTGCTGAGTGGTTGAGTCGGGCCAGTCCTGTTGCCTTTGGCTTGGCTGCAGAGTATGTACAATTCTGCTGATGCTGATACTGCTGCTATAGGTGACAACATACGGGCAATCAAACATGCAGCCTCCAGTTTCATCAAGAAGGAACAAGAGAAGGAGCAGCTGCTGGCTGGGCGCAGCGGTGTCGGATGAGAGATACAGAGACACACAGTGCGGTATAGGACCAACCTGAGTTACATACACCAGGAAGTTGAACCTGACCATGCTGGTGGTGTCAGGTGAGTACAAGTAGCATCGCAGACCCAGACCACTCCTACATCCATCACCAAGTGTTTCTTCTATGTTGTGCCCAGACATGGTCGCATGACACATCAGAGGCAATTGAACATTCAATTGCAGGAACGCAAACATTCTGGTCTTGCATGCATGCACCTCACTTTGAAAGTCAAGTACATTGATATCCTGGTGCTGTCTTGGTCTGCAACAGATGTGGCAGCAGCTTGTGCTCTAGCATGCAGTCTGGAGTTGCTTCACAGCCTTGGCGCGCAAGACAAAAAGACTTCGTGTCCTCTCAGCCACCTATGCACATGGCTTTCACCACTGCACAATTGACTGCTCAATGGTGATTGTAGTGTGCAACATTGAGAGTTGCCCAATGCTCAAAAGTCAAATCCCCTTAAGTCATCGGGTAAGTGTTGCTTTTGCAGCTCTGATGTCAACTCATTACCTTTCGCATCATGCCCACTAGTCAAGTACTCCAACAGGTTGCTGCAGCCATGGCGCAGTGCATGATGTTCCGAGCTATGGTTTGTGGTGCAGGCTCATTATCCTCAGCTTAGGTGTTCTTGACACTACTCTACAGGTGGCCTACAGGAACAGCAGTTGCTTGTTTTATCAGCCATGGCCAGCATTGCATTCACTCTGCTGCATGAGCCAAACTTTCTTTCACTACTCTACAGGTGGCCTGCATTCAAATGTATGACCTACCCTAGGTGGTGTAGTGGTGATCATCAAGTACCTCTGCACCAACCTGGTGTAGAGTGGGCTGGTGCAGTGGCTATTTTTCAGTGGCCACTACGGAGCTGGTGATGGCTGTTGTTGCTGTATGTCAATGGTGCCACAATAGTAGGCTACTAGCAGTCCTGCGTGGCTGATCTAGTCCGTCTCTCTGGGTGGTGGCAATTAGAGAGGGTGGACTTGCTGTGTCAGGTTGTAAGGAAGTTATTCACATCGGCTTGTCGTGGGATGAAAGAGGTCCACGTGTATAGACGGTATGGCAAGATGAAGCAGACGAGTCTTACAGTACATAAATATCAATGCCATTGCAATTGCCGAGCCGCTGCACAATGCATGCTACATGTCCCAGCTTCTTCTTCGGGTGGCGGCCCCTTAGGAGCAGCAGTTGCTTGTTTTATCAGCCAGCATTGCATTCACTTTGCTGCATGAGCCAAACTTCTTTCACAATGCATTGAAAGCGGTTCTGCTATCATGACTGAGTCTCATGAGTGAGCCCGGGCATCACTCCTGCAAAGCTGGACTACTTGCTACAGCCAGGCGGGCCCTGCCCACGGTGGTTGGCGGTGGCCACAAATCAATGGATTTACATACCAGGCAGACTTGATGAGCCAACAAAACCTGATCACTTGTGTTGGGCTACCCTCTTTGCAAAGATTGGCATTTGGCAGGGGGAAGCTTGGTACTCAACACCAGCCTGGGACTCATCAGGTCTCACGCTTCAAGCTAGAAGCCTGCTTTGATGTTACATGACTCACATCGGATAGGCTGATACATCACAGGCTATGACCACTTCCAAAGCCATGAGGCATGCATGCATAGACATATGCGCATGCACAGGAGACAAGCATCAGTGAACTCAGCAGCTTGCCTGTGTGAATGCAGAGCCTCCAGCTACTAGTTGTTCAGTACTGATTGTGCAGAGCCAAGTCCAGCAGATAATGAATCCACAAGTGAATCCACTGTGACATTGGCCCACCATAGAGCATGGCCAACTCGTTTCCAGTGTTGATGATCAATTGCCCAGGGCAGCAGTGTGCACAAACAGGCCACTGACAGGGTGCAACTGGCAGCCACTAAGTCCACATGCATGTTTCTGACACCTCACAACCACCGCTTACTGGCTGCCAGGTCTGCAAACTTGAATATGTCCTGTGCCAACAACTGTGGCTGCTCAAAGGCTGCAAAGTGGCCACCCCGAGGCATCACTGTCCACTGCTGCACGTTATACAGTGCTGCTGCCCAGTTCCTTGGACACCTGTAGATCTCCTTGGGAAATATTGCCACTGCTGTGGGAGTATTGCTGTAGCCACTGTGGAGGCTGCTCATTTCAGCCCTGAATCAGCAGACAAAGCAGCATTGAGCAGCACAGACTCACATTCTGTCTACACGACAATATCTGCCTACGCTCCCAGCCACATGCATACACTGCTTGTACACCTTGCTGATGGAAGGCATACCCAACATCATGGTGACTTTCGCGGGGCTGATGTCTTGCAGATGAATGAGGCAGTGCATAACTGAGTTATCCAGTACAACCACTCACTCGTTTGCTATGGTTTCTTTGTACAGACGCATTGAGGAAGCAATTCTGCCGCCAAACCAGTAGATGCAGATGTTTGTCAGCATTTCATCCTTTGACAGAACTGTGTCGGGCACCTGGCCACAATCAGACCAGGCTTTGAACTTCTCAAGTATCCAGGCAGCGAGTCCTGTAGTAGAAGGGTGATAAAATAACGCCTGGCTAGAGAGTGCCCTGATCTGAGGCCCACATAATAGCATAATCAGTCTATCAAGCATACAGCATACCAAAAGCCACGGGGTCACACCTGTGCATGTGTTGCCTTGAACGCAGCTGGACACTGCCAACAACACTTGCAGCACCTAAACATACTGGCTTCCTGACCTGAGGTCACAACCCTCAGTCAACTTGTCTCAACAGGCATGTTTGCTGGACTACACTCCTGCAATGTTGCAAGGCACAACATACCTATTGGTGAGTCATGAAGTGCGTACGCCAGCGTCTGTGGCTTGGTGCCCTGAATCTTCTGGTAGCCTGCATCATGCTTGGTGAACCTATAGATATCCTGCACAGAAGGAAGGTCAACTGGTAACTTTGGCACTTGCACTGCTTAGTACGCTGCATTGAACAAGTGAATTGATACACTGTCAGAAGTGAAGTGCACTTGAAGGATCATGATAGTGGTATGCAGCCAGTGGTCACTGCCCTGACTCATAGATGCTCAGCTTGAAAGCGATTCCTGCAACTCTTTTGAGATGGTGAAACAGTAGGACCCAGATGCTCTGTACAGGATGCAGGCAGATTTGTCTGCTTTTGCAGTGCCAGATGCCGAGTCTTGCCACAGCTGTGAGTTACCTGGCAGCTTCTGATCTCAAACTCGGACATGAAGATCGGCAGCTGAGGCAGCAGCGCCACATTGGCCAGCTGTAGCAGGTGCCAAGGGTTCATGAAGCTAGGCCGCGCCACACACATGTTGATGTGAATAGCAGCACAGGAGGTGGTGTGGTACCTGCAGGGTGAAGAGCAAGACAGACTTGGTGTTGGCTTTTATTACAATGGATGCTTGCTTGCTGTTGGGTGTGCTCAACAACTAGGGGAATGCTTCAGACTACTTGCTTGAGCTTATAGTGCTGTGGCTTAACACCAGCTTGCTGCTTCTGGTATTCTGACAGACAGAGATCACATTGAATCCTGACAGTGGCAGTCCACGCTTGGCAGTGTCTGTCCATGATGTCCAGGTTGCTGCTTTATCTGCTGCCGCTCCTGCTGATGCAGAGCTTGTTGTTGCCGTGCTCACTTGGCCAGTGCTCTGCAGATGATTGCACCCCAGTCACCACCTTGAGCAAGGTAGCGGCTGTAACCGAGAGTGGCCATCAGGCTGCATGAAGTGATATACACACCAAGCAAACACCAGAAAAAGCAAGAGTCAAAAGTAGTACTTCAAGCATTTGAGTAGGCATACTTGTATATGCATGTCAAGTCGTCGTGCTGGAGATAGAAAAACAGCTGTGCCCTCTGTTCAGGTGGTGAGACTCTGTGAGACTGTGAGCCAGCACAACACAGATCACAGCCAACAAGGCCCCAAGAGAAACATCACGCAAGAGCCACTGATATGCTGAACTGCATGTCTTGGGGGATTGCCTGGCTGGTGAAATATGTCAAGATACTTGAAAACACGAACAACCTGTAGGCCCACCTGTCCAGACATGCAGCCATAGCTGTGACCCCATAACCCCGCTGTTCTGGTGCTGAAGAGAATCCATAACCTGCAGCAGCACATGTCTCAAGGTATGTCTGTTGCTTCAAATGAGACCAGGGCAGGGGCACCACCACCAAGCAGCAGCAAGGGTAGCACAGCAGGCATTTCAACAGTTAAAATCACATGTTCATGTTGATTTCGCTGGCTATGGTAGCAGCGCTCTGCTGCGCTGGCTTGTTTCTCAGCATGTTCCTAGCAAGGTTGCAGAGCATTGTGAAGGTCTTGTCAGGTATGGCAGTCTCGCAGAGCTGCTCATCGCTCAACAAAGTGCCATGACATGAACAGTGCAGCAAGCAGGAAGCCTTTAGGCCATTGCTTCAGCTGTTGCTGCTAGCTGTCGACAGCACTGCCAGTCACAGAATCTTTCAGACGTCTTGCCTGGGAGAGAAGGTGCCACAATGTGGAAGCGTCCATCAGCCTGCAGCAAAGGGATGAGCTTGTAGAACTCAAAATAACTGCCTGGCCAACCTGCAACGAGCACACACACACACACATTGGTAAGGGTGGCTCCTTCTTTCAACTGGGAGTTTGTTGCTACATTTTATGGCGCCAAAATGCCGGGAGCACAATGCATGAACTGCTCTACTTGTATGCAACTGTGGTAAATCAAAGACGAACCATATCACAACATCACAAGTGATGTGTGCCACCAGTTGTTGTGTTTTCTGAACTGGATATCTGGGTATTCATGCTGTGATCATATGCCATGGAACCCAACTTGATCAGACATTGTACTGCTATCGACGTGAACTGCCTCTTAATACCCAAGGGCCGCCTACCATGCATTAACAAAAGTGGGATAGCATCTGCCCTCTTGCTTGGTTCATGCACAAAATGCAGATCAATGCCATTCACAGTTGTTGTGAACTGCTGCAGGCTGTTCAGCTTGGCCTCCCACTGGGACCAGTCGTACTCATTCTGCCAGTACTTGACAAACTCCTACACAGCAGTTGTGACACCAAGGCCCAGCAGGTGAGCACTTAATGATAGTCAACAGGAATGTGCACCTGACAGGTGCAGCAATCAACCTGACCAAGCAGCAGCATTGAGACCCCAATGGCAGCAGCAGCGGTCTATCCTCTGCAAGCATCAAACAATCAACGCCTTCAGCCGATCACTGCACACCCTGGCTTTACTATACAAACGGCCGCTCTGCTATGGCAGCACTGCGATATGCAGCAGCTGCTGCTGCTGCTGCTGCTGTCGCTTGATCGTCACACCTCTACTGACAACATACTTTGAAGTAATGTAAGTCTGTTCCATCTTCCCAGGGTGCGATGTTGTTCAGAATGTCGGGATATCGCGCATTCTGCAGTTTGTCCTTCAGGTACTGCTGCTCTTTGTCGCTTATTGACACACGGAAGGACTGTATCCCCACCATGCCGCCGACCTCCCCTCTACACACTCGTTCTATGGTCTGCTGCTTCGGCAAGCCAGTTTGATGCAAATATTGGTACGTACTGTCTGCACACCCCACGATTTCATAAGTGATCACGTAAGATCACTGTGCTGTAGGCAGCACTGGCTGTTAACATGCGGCAAGACATGTTCTGCCAGTAGCACCTGCGTACGTTGACATCAGTGCTGGAGAACCGACGACCACGTAACCAGCGGTTATGCGGTTCGTTCTCGGAGTCTTCTCCAACCGTTGACAACGCTTGAGCACGGTCTAGACAGCGATACACAGAATCAATGATGTGATTATGCGAGGTCGTTCGCACTGCTGCCTTTGGCTTGGATCACTATCAGCATGGTACAGAGGTACAGTTCGGCCAGACAAGGCGGGACGGGGCTGTTGCACATTTGAGTATATATGCAACCAGGTCCCTGCACAACCTGTTGAACTGAGTGCCAGGTGCCATATCAATAAGAGCACCACACTGTTACGGCCCTTGGGCTGCTGCAGTGAGACATTGTGCTGCACAACAGATCTTACCCAGCTTGAAAACGAAAAAACACGACTGACCTGTCTTTCTCAGTACTGCTGGGCATGATGCGGGGATTAGTGAACACTGCCACAGCAACATTGGATAACCTCAGATGCACGTTTACCATGCTGAGCAACAAGCTTGAGCAACTCTACCCCCCACACAATGTCAATGCACAGCACCATACAACCACCCCTGTTCTCAATTGATTCCACTTTTTCTTAAGCAACGCTGCTGATTGCAGGGTGCCGTCTACAGAGCACTATCTACACCTCAGTATGGATGTCTGCAGTACCATCTAGTGTTGCATCATGTTGCCTTCAGGTTGCGCTGTGCCATTATGCCTCATGAGGAGTGTATTGCGCCTGCAGACCGTCTCACATCCTGAGGGCACCGCCTCAGCTCACACCTCTCAAGCTTGCTTCAGGCGCTCCAGATCCTCCATCATGCGAGCAGGGCCACTGCAACAGCAGGCAGGGACAGAGACGACATGGTCATGCATATTCAGAGCTGCTATATGTAGGGGTTCGGGAAGCCATGTGATTTGAGGTAATGCATAGCTTCCCACAACACCAATATATGTGTGAAACCAACGAACCATGCTGCTGTTGCTGCTCCTGTTGCCACTCACCTGATCTTGTAGCTCTTGCCTCCAGGCTCCTCAACATTCAGAGACAAAACCTGTTTGGCCACAAATGCAACAGATGGCAGAAAGAGCAGCGGCACATGACACACCAGATGACGACATCAGGTGATCAAGAGTGCAACTGGATCTAGTATATGCCATGTGCTGGTCTGGGCTTGAGCAAACAAAGCCACATGATGTACTACGTCCACCTGATCACATCACCAGCAATATACGGCAGCACCCAAGAACCTGCCTCCACATAATCACATCGATCTTGCGACCTGCACAGCACCTCACTGGTGTCTCACCTTGCCATCCTCAACAAGCATGCTGTAGCGGAGTGAACGGATGCCCAGCCCAGGCATGTGCTGCAGCAGACCTGCACAATGAACAACAGCAGCAGCGGCAGCATTCAACCTGAGCAAAGCTGCCCCGGTCTGGACTGATTCAGCAAAGCTCGAGTCCAACAGCTGCTGCGTCCCTAGCCAGATGCTGCTATGCAACAACTCTACCCCAGATCATATGACCAAGTTCATCTTCTACTGCAGTGGATCAGCAACTACCAGCAGCTCAGTAAGCTGCTAGCTGACAGATTCCATATTTTGATACCTCGTCAACAATGCAGAAGTCCTACACCCTCTGATACAAACATCGTGTGCTGCACTACTACTCCACTAACTGCTCACCAATCCTGCTGTGGAAGAGGCCCTCTCCATCTGCCAGCATCAAGATGCGGCTGGGGTCAACATTCAAGTTCTTGGCCCACTCACGCATCACCCTGAAGGACAGCAGAGATGAGCGATTGAACGCTGAGTTGTATCAAGTAGCTGTAAGAGAGTAGCCGCAAGAGATATCTACAGCATATCACAGCTGTTCTTGTGCTCCACTCAGCATGTCAACAGGGTTCAGGTGCATGCTGCGAGGGCTCTTGGCTAAGCAGGTGTAGCTTGCACGGCACGTGTTGCCGCCTAGCACCATCCTTGAGGCTCGGCGTCACAATCTTGAAAGCTCTACTTTCTGCCAGGGTTGAAGCTCCACTGGTGTTGCTGTGTTGTTCACACTGGTGTTGCTGTGTTGTTCCTGCTGACGACATCTGCAACTTGCAGCCGCGTGAGTAACATATGTGCATTTGAATGTCTGGGTAGTTATATCTTCTCACCAGGGATCATTGACAGACAAACAGGCGATCACGTCCACTCCATGATCACGTAGCTCCTGGTAGCGATCACTGAAGTTGGGCACATGCTTGCTGGAGCAGATGCTGGTGAAGGCACCTGTGAGGTGTGTGTGGGGGAGGGGCAGGCAGGGGGACAGCAGCACAGTGCTAGGTGGGCGAGATGATGAATGCATACATGGAGGCAGCAGGGTAACATGTCGTCTGACTGAACTGCTGTGATGGTGTCAATTCTTCCTGCATATTAAGCTGGAATAGCAGCGATGTGGCTGGTGCAGGTAGTTTTCCTCAGCAACCCTACCTGGCAGTCCAAACAGCACGACCTTCTTTCCCTTCAGCAACTCCTCCACTGACAATGTCCTGGGCTCGCTGGCCCCCTCGTCAAGAACAAGGAACTGTGCATCTGTTGGAACATTGTCACCGACCTTGATGCGAGGAGACTGCTTGAAGTCGAAGATGCCATTGCTGTACAGGTCAACCTGAAAGCCAGTAAGCGGAAAAGCAAGGAAGCAGCAGAGTTGTAATAGGGGCAAGCGAACACCAGCGTGAACGACGTGTGGGGTGTCATGCTTCTGGTATTGAGCAGCTCGGCATACAGCTGTTGGGCATCTTGTCGCTGGCAACAAAGATCGCATTGCAAAGCAGCGCGAAAAGCACCTATTCCCCCATGAAGCGCGCCTTGACAACGCGTGGTTGAGCACCAACACCTCGTGCGGGTAGCTGGGTGCGACGGTTGTGGCAAGTTACGACAGGTGCCTTCAAGGATAACATACTGGATTTGCTTTAGATGTGTGAACAGAGCGGTTGCCTTTGGAAAAGCACTCCCCAGCTCCTCATCCCACCAATATCAAGGAAGCACGAGCACCACCACCCACTACTATCGTCATGACGTGGCGGGAGCACGCTATGAGTCGAAACATCGGATATTCAAGGTACTCAGAGTTCCAGTTGCGGGAAAATGGTAATCCCTTCTAACAACGACAAAAATCAGAACATGGTTGGGCGCCTTGGGCTTTACATCCAGTACTGTATCAGTTGAGCCTATGTGTAGTTCGAATGCGTCCATTCATGCTGTAGAACAAATATGTAATGTTTATTATTTTTAACAGCACCTCCTAATGCTCACATGAGACAGGGTGCTATTCCCAAGTGCCTTATCGACACTTCTGCCGGCCGCGTAGCCTACAGCAGACATGTTCGGCCTTGTATCAAAGCACAGTCAGCTTCAATGGCCGTGGGATCTTGTAAGAGCAGTGGCAACAGCCGCACAGGTAGGGTTGAAAGGCAGGAGTTCCGGCTCACGAACCGACAGCAGCAGCAGCAGCAGCAGCAGCAGCAGCAGCATGGTACTGTTGTTGCTGACCCACTAGAGGTGTGCTGCAGCACGTGGTGTCCGCTGAGGTCGCTCAACACGTTTCTCAGTATGGCCGTGGCCTGGTTCAGCTGCCCAGTGATATGGTTCAGACGTTGGACGGCTACTTCAAAGGTGTGATTGCAGGCAGTAATGCAGCAACAGTAGAGTGACACAGGGCGGAAGAATATATATATTATCACCCTGGCCTCCGCACATGTGTGCTTATCTACAATACATAATACAATACATGATAGAAACTTGGGTTTGTGTTGTTTGACAACTTTTGCCATGCTGTTGACGTTGCCCCCAGCACTGCTTGCCGCACAGTGTGACTCTTATAGCACCAGGCGACTCTGCTACTGCTTTGTGCGTCATTCTTTTACTGCGCGACATTCTTCTATTGTGTTGTGTCATGTTTGTAGAGGCGGGACTGACAGGCAAGACAGCTAAGTTGCGCACTCGTGCACTGACTGATCAGCTCAAGGCACTCACTCGCTCGACTGCCAGAGGTGGTTTGCAGCAGTACCGCACGCCTGACACAGGGTCATCAACACCACCACCACCAGCAGTGAAGCCTGTGCAGGCCATGACAGAGGAGCAGCTGCAGGAAGAAAAGCAGATGGAAGATCAGCTATCAGAAGTGAGTGCGCTGCAAGATCAGGTTCTGTTGCATTGCTGCAGTAGGCACAAAGATGATGGCTTGCTGTCAACAAGTTGGCGTGTTGGTTGCTTGATGGTTTCCTTGATGGTTTCCAGGAAGCTGTTGACTGGATTCTGAACATGATCTTAATCAGTCAGCAGCACCTTTTTGACACTATTGTTGTTGTTGTTGGCCCAATGGAGCACAGAATTCAATTGCCATGATATCACTCAGAAAGGCGTCAGTTTAGCAGTTTCGCTGCCCCACCTACAGCCTTTGAGCTTGTAGCATCCGTTGTGATGTGTGTTGTGTTTTCCTGCAGCTTGCCAAGACATTTGGTCCGGAGGTTGTCAAGCAGCACAGGCAAGCTCGTGAGCAAGCAGCAGCTCTGGCAGCAATGCCCATTCCTCGCACCAAGGGAGGCAGGCTGAAAGTCAGGGTGAGATTGAGCTAACGCACGGCCGCAGCATCAAGCCACCTGAGCTAGCTTCTGATAGCTGTGAAGGTTGCTGGCGTTGCTTCTGTGTTGGGACAGATCTCAAGGCTGCACTGTGTGCTGGTCTGCATTGCTAGTAATCTCAGCGACGTGCGTTGAGAGCATGTGAGGTATGCTCAACACTGGGCAGCTGCTCCTCTGTTGGACTCATGTTCAGGCCAAGACTGCTCTTCTGGAGCACATCTCAACTCACGGCTTTCTGAGTCTTCCTCATGAGTATGTGAGAGCAGCATTTGACCTTCCTCCCTCATCAACACTTGATGACCCCCAGAGAAACCTGGCGGTGAAGCAGGTACTGAAGTTGCAGAACAATAACTGCTTGCAGATGACAAATGCAATGCTGCCTACAAGCAGTATGCATGCATCTCAGAGTGACTGTCTGGATGTGTAACTTCAGCAGCTGCTTCACCAAGCTGCTCCAGCCAAATCTGATAGTCATCCCTCTGTGGTATTGTTCCAGGCCACACCCAGCTACAATGATACCCAGGCGCTTGCGTATGCTCTCAGTCGGCTGCCAGGGTGTTACGCCGCCAGCTTGCGCATCTTCCGTGAGCTGTCTGTCCGTCTTCCTGACTTCCAGCCCCGCAGCTTGATGGACTTTGGGGCGGGACCCGGAACAGCAAGCTGGGCTGCTCAGGAGGTGAGTTCAGGGGGTCTGAGGGGGTTGGTAGCAGCAGTGAGATGTTGACAAACGGCAACAGTTTCAACAACTGTCCTGCTGCAGCAGTCAGCACACAAGGTTTGAACGAGTGCAGGTGATATGTGATATTGAGTTTTGTGTTCCTGCTGAGTCGGGCGACCGCCACCACAGTCATGCCACTGGAAGGTGGAGCAGTACAGTGGACAAATCAGTTTGCTGCAGCTTGTAGTGACAGCTCAGCATGATATGGTGATGTTGTCACCACGTGGCTGATGCCACTCATTCATACGTTCATCACCAGCAAGGTTACCTTTGTGCTCACCATATTGCTGTGTGTTGCTGTTCTCAGGTCTGGCAAGACAGCCTGTCTCGTGTGTTGGCCATAGAGCCTTCTCACGCCATGCAGCAGCTGGGAGCTCAGCTGGAAGCAGCAAGGAGGTTTGCACACCCACATGCTCCTATGGTGAGCTGTTACGACTGTGTGGCATGTACAAGCATGGTGCAACTTCCCACTTCTTGTGCGCATTGATCCGGAGTGACGCTGATGGGCACGAGAGCTACGGTGAAACAACCCTGTCAACACAGCCAGAATATGCAGCAGCACCTCCCTCAATGCTGGCAGTGATAGCTACTAGTGCTCCATGCTACAGGTGCACTGGCGCAACGAGTTGCCTCCTCAACCAAGAAGTCAGCGCATGCGTCGTCATCGGTCAAGTCATGATGTTGTGGTTGCCAGTTATGTTCTGAGTGAAGTGGCTGACCCCCAGGAGAGGATCAACATCATCAGGAGACTCTGGGGTGAGAAGGGACGGGCACAGAAGGCAGTGAGTGGGCTAGCAGCCACTTTGGTTGTTTGTTTGTACTCATACAATTGTGACCTTGTGAACATGTTGCTCCCAATGACGACTGCAGAGTTGTCGTGTAACCAGCAGACATTGTGTGCCCCTGTGTTGTTGGCAAGTATACTCGTGCTATTCAAATCTGTGGGTTGCTCCACTGCTCACAAGATGTCTGCCCCACCTGGCTCACATGCTGCCCTGCTGTTTTGTTGCCTTCTCAGGGGCCACCTCTGACATATTGGTCCTGATAGAGCCTGGCACACCAGCAGGAGCAGCAAACATACAGGAAGCACGTGCAGCCATCCTGCAGCATGAGGCTCGCAGAGCAGCAAAGCTACAGCGCAGACAAACAGATGTTTCGAACATGGATGCAGAAGCCAAAAGAGCAGTAGGGGAGAATGCAGGCGATATATGTGACAGCAACCTGCAGCAGAAGTTGAACAGCAGATGGTCTGGTGCTCACGTCGTTGCTCCCTGCCCCCATGATGGCCCCTGTCCGCTGGCAGCTCCCGGCAGTCAGGCCTGGTGTCACTTTGGGACACGCTTCCAGAGGCCAGCTTTCATGCAGGCAGCCAAGGCGCTGAAGGGAACTCACATGAACCCGGCTGATCACCAGGATGAGAGGTACTCTTATGTCGTCATCAGGTGGGAGTTATGGAATGGCACTGCTGTGCATGTGTTTGCTGCTTTGAGGCCCACGTCTCTTAGTAATAAATCGTCTTTGCTGATGGTGCTTGTTGTTGCTGATCACTGTTCATTCAGCACGTCAGCAAGAGATGTTTTGTTGATCTTGTATGCTGTAACAGGCGAGGGGCTCGTCCTGCAGGAGGACCACGCCTAATAATAAGTAAGTCCTTTATGGAGAGGGGCCATGAGCTGCGGACTGAAAGCGACAGTAATATGGCAGACAGTGCTGTCAACATCTTGTCGCAGCAGCAACAAGTGATCAGTGTAGAACCAAGGTCAGAGCCATCAAACAGCTCAATCAACCCCCAACAACACGAGCCACAGTTGTCTCATCATTGGTCATCAGATGCAACAACACAGTATGCTACCCAGCTGCCTGTGCTGGATGGTCAGACTATTCATCAACGTGTTCCTTCCGACCACCTTAGCTCAGCTGATGCGCCCCAGCAATCACCACCCAGCAGCAGTTTGCTAACAAATGCTGAGGTGCAGGGTTTAGCTGCGCTTGTCACCAGTCTTGCAGCCGACAGTCAGAGGGCAAGGGAAAAGCAGAGTGAGCAGCAGCTAGAATGCAACCGCCACCCCAAACATGGTGATATAGCACAAAGGAGCGGTAATTCCAGGGCCAATATGTATGGTTCTGGACTGGTAAACAATTTGATTGCCCTTGAAAATGCAGGTGAGGTCAGTTGTTCAATCTCAACTGCCTGTCATGCCTGAGGCGTGTATGGGTGTAGTTTTGTGCATCATGTGCAGCATGTTGATGAGTGCGGTCAAATTGGACCATCACTCAAGCGTTCTTGCTTGTTGTAGGCATTGACTGGGTTGCCGGAGAAGCCGCACTGATCAGCCACAGGGAAGAACGACACAGCACAATGTGGCAGGCTACCGCAAGCACTGCACCACTTGCATCTGTAGATAAGGTGGTGTCACCGACTGTTGACTGCGACGATGATGTTCGCACTGAATTGGAGTCAACAGTACATGAGTCTTCAACTTCAGACGCTGAACTGGAAACTGCAGCATCTGCTGCTTCAACTTGGTCTAGGTGTGCAAGCGTTCTGATTCATCGGACAAGTTGTGGTTGAATCAAATTTGCAATAAAGTTTGCAAGCTGCAAAGTTGCTTCGCCGTTGCATTAATGCTAGATTTACATCTTGTGCCCTTGTTTGACATCTACCATGTCAACTTGCTTGTCTATACATGCATGGTTTGTGCAAGTTTGTTCTATGCATTGGTGCAATGCGTGTGCCTGATGAGATGCAGGCATCCAAGCATGGAAACCTCTTGATGGTATGCTTTTCATTGTGGTGTATGCTGAACATGTGAGGGCTGTGTAAGACACATGTTGCATGGCTTCCACACCTACATGTAGGATTATCCGTCCTCCAAGGAAGAGGGGCGGTCATGTCATCCTCGACCTGTGCGTTGCCCGCGTTGCTTCTGATGGTAGCGCACCACAGCAATCTGGTCAACTGGAGCGTCACATTGTTGCCAAGTCCGATGCCAAGAAGTGGATGGGCAGAGCAGCCTACAAGATGGTACAAGATGCAAATTGGGGAGACCTTTGGCCCACCTTCTACCATGATAACCCAAAGAAGCAGGTATTGATCAATCAACCTTAGTATGCAAGTACCGGGCTCACTCAGCCATACAACATTGTGCATTTCAAAAATGTATAACTGTTGTGCATTGTGTGACATGCATATTACAAGTCACGACAGTATTGCTGCATTGTGTGGCTGATTGTTCAAACATATAGTTTGCGTTTTTGACACGCCACATTGTTGGAGATTGTTGTTCAAGGTGGTTTGCAGAAGTGGATTGATGCTAGGATGCCAACTACACAACAAGCAAGTGCTACTTCTACAAAGGTCACAAGCTTCAAGATCACATGTCCTGTCTTTGTCTTATGAGCAACAACAGCGTATTGCTCGTTTCTTCTGTGCTTGTGCTCCTTGTGCAGTTGGTCACCATAGCATGATGCATGTCAATTTTCGGGAGTTGTTGGTCATGAGCAACACATAGTTATGAATTGCCCTGCTCCGAACCATGTGCGTGATATGTTTCCAGAACTGGATTTCACAATGCCTATGTCACGGTTGTTCGCACTACCTGCCGCTAACGTTGCCTTGCATCAATACCTAGCTAAAGTCGTCAGACTTGCTGACTTTGTTTCAATGCACCCTCCCTGATGTGTCTTCACGGTTTCACATGTTGCAGCTGTGTCATTGACAACATATATTACTAGTGATTGCACATAGTGTGTTTCACAATGTTGTCATGTTTCCACCCGCATACCCTTTATCAGTAGCCTTTGCCTAGAAGGCTACCCCAGAGGGGTTGCAGTGTCTTGTGGTATGGCTGGCTGAGCCAGCCGATTGTATTTGTCCCAAGGGCCTCGTGGCCGGAGTGGGTGTGTTAGATCAATGTTGCACGGCTAAGTGTGGGGCACTGTCTTGATACAAAAGCGGCCTTTAAGTTACCGCGCTTTGTGTTATGGCTTGTGTTTGACTTACGGCTCGCCTCTGGTGTGTCAACTACCTCCCATCAACAAGCTCATCATCATGTCAACTACGCCACCTTTACGTGTGATGTTTCTTGAGACTGAAGGTCACCGTCACGTCCTATTGTTGTTGACAAGCAAGCCCTAGATGGGGTCTATGAATGGGCGTGGCGTCCTGAGCAGCGACCTTTGGTAGATGTTGCACCAATAACGCTGACAATCACTTACATTGCTATGCTAGTACAAGTACTATCTCGGCCTCGGTCAATTGAGTTAACAAAACAACATTGCTTTCACAGCTAGAACGAAACTGCCCAACACCCCACCAACTAGTGACCAATGGGTATGGAACTTGCTGCAAGTCCCGACACCCATTTTTTAGAAGAAAACGGTTACCAAAGGGTTTTTTTTAAGAAACAGTTACCAAAAGGTCACTGGCTTCCAGCCTTGCGGCATTATAGAGGTAAGGCAAATGAGGCAACTTGAACAAACCCCACCCGGTTGCAAGGCGACAGGCCTCAACAACACCTCAGGCTATGTGATGGCTAGAAAGACACCATTGTGTATGCACACAAACAGTTCCAGGATCAGAACTGAGGTCCATGTATGAGCATAATACAGCATGTCCGGTAGCATCAGCCACAGTGGCATGGTTTAGAAGTGTCTAAGGACGAATCCATCCGACAACACGGATTCCAGCGACAGCTCAGGTGTTCTTGCAGGATGACAGCACAGCTTACAGGATGCCGGCCCACCTGCTGCTGCTCTGGACGCACATGCGGCTGTTATTACTCAGCTGCCTGTGGGACATCAGATGCAGGAGCGGTGGACAGCCAGCACACACAGCAGTCGCAGTAACCTCTTGCTTTGTGCAGCGTCTCAAGCAGCAGGTCAACAGGGACTGGATGCGCGTGACCACAGATGTCAGGTGGAGTGCTGGAGTGCCAGCCAGCTGGTTCAGAGGCAGAGACCCACAGATGACGGAGGAGTTCAAGGCGAAGTGGTGTGTAGGCAATGTCATAGCTAGTGTTGATGATAGCCCGCAGGGTAGTGCAGTGATGGCGTTTAGGTTGAGTGTAGGACAAGTTTAGCTGTCTTTGGGAGTAGTCATGTCTGAAGGCTGGAGTGATATGTTTATAGAAGTCGCTTTCATGTTCAAATAGAGTGTTTGCATGATTTGTTGTACTATACTTGGATGAAAGGATGCATGATTGCATGTTG
>LWCB01013213.1:0-20761 GCA_001630525.1 Coelastrella sp. M60 | reverse complement strand
CGTTTTGCTGCCTCGGCGGCGCTGCTGCTCAATGCATAAGTTGCCAAAAAGTACAACAAAGGCCGACAGACGTGCAGATTTCTGTGCGTTTGCCTGGTTGGCGGATAAGCTGCTCCGCTGTGGTCCCTCCGCAGTGGAGGGAATCTTTCGCTGCTGCGTGTTTACATCGCGCCTGGCGACGACACTAGGCGGACGCGGCACGTTAATCTTTATGTATATGAAGAGAGTACGGAATTCAAACACAGCTAGTGAAATGATGTAGGTGGATGACATCCCTGTCACTTCGCTGGTTTCAAGGTCGGGTCTTTGCACGGCCGACGCCTTACTACCAGAATGTTCTGAGTGCTGTTTATTAGAGCTTCTGCGTCCTGCTCGCACTCTGTCATGCTGCTAACGTGCACGAGGAACGCGGGCAGCTACCGGGTAGTTTAGCAGCAGCTCGCCACACCAAGCGTTTGGCAAGGTACGCACAAGGCGACGGCCGAATCGCATGCAACCTGTGCATATCCATTATTACTGCTTTGCCACACCATAGCCCTGGCTACACTGCATGCAGCACACGCAACCAGCACAGCACAGTCGGTTGGTGCGCCATGGTGCGTGGCACATCACTTGAGTGTTTTCACATGTGGAACATTACATTGTCTGAACATTATTTGAGTACTTGTGTTCCATTGCCTGCACAACACCGCTTGTGTCGAATGTCCTGCATGTGTTTACTTTTTGTAGGTGCCGGCAGAATTCTTCGAAGCTCTGCTCACCGGCGCTACTTAAGTATATACGTACCAATAGCTCACAAGCGCAAAGGCAGCGATTGAATCAGTTGGTCAGTCGTCGCAACATGTGTCAAAGCAACTCCACTGGTACAGCCATGCTGAGCATGACACTTGAAGGCCACTTGGATCTCATCCTCCACATCCTGAGCTTCCTCCAAAGCAGTCACAAGGCTGCTGTTGCTAAACTGGTGTGCAAGGCAGCTCACAGCGCCTTCAGGGAATACAAGAAAATCAGCATTGATAGTTGTTGTGACCTGCCATCACAATGTGTACTTGAGATCCTGAAGCAGCTGCAGTATGAACGCAAACTGCAACATCAGCAGCAGCTTATGGTAGCTGTTGCAAAACAGGGCGACCTGCCATGCTTACAGCTGCTACGCAATCATGGGTATGATTGGGGCCGGTCAATTTGCTCTGCAGCTGCAAAGGGAGGCCACCTTGACATGTTGCAGTGGCTAAGAGCTCAGGACCCACCCTGCCCATGGGACTGGTCTGTGTACAGATCAGCAGCAGCCGGGGGTCATCTGAGTATTCTGCAATGGGTGAAAGAACAGGATCCACCTTTTGAGGTGCACTATGAGGCGTGCGAGGCAGCTGCAGGTGGAGGCCACTTGGCGGTTCTTAAAACATTGCGGCGATGGCTAGCGAGTCAGGATCACCTTCCTTCGACCTCGTCAATGTGTGAAGCAGCAGCATACAATGGCCATTTGCATGTGCTTCAGTGGTTGAAAGCTCTGCCTACAACTTTGAGCAGTGCTTTTGATGAAGCTTGTGAACAAGCAGCATGGGGTGGTCACTTAGAGGTTCTTCAGTGGTTGAGGGCTCAGGACCCACCTTGTGACTGGGATGAAAGTGTGTGTGCAGCAGCTGCTTACGGAGGTCATCTTGATGTGCTGCAATGGTTAAGGGCGCAAGACCCACCTTGCCCATGGAGCGCTTGGGCGTGTCAAGCAGCAGCTAATCATGGTCATCTGGAGGTGTTGCAGTGGCTAAGAGGTCAGGAACCTCCTTGTCCCTGGGACTATCGATCTTGCGAGTATGCAAGTCTTACCGGCCATCTTCATGTGCTAGAATGGGCACTGGCTCAAACCCCACCTGCACCCTGGAGTAAATATGCATGCCACAGAGCAGTGTATGGTGGTAACCTTCACATTCTTCAATGGGTTGAAGCACAACAACCTGCACTGCCCTGGGACAAGGCAGACTGCATGGAGACAGCTCGGCGGTTGCACAAGGTTGCAATAATCAAATGGCTGGAGTCCTTTGGTGTTGAATGACTGGTAAGGGCTTCAGAACGCCTAACTTGGTTGATTAAAGCAGTGCATGTGCCGTGATACCAACTGAATCAAATGCTAATAAGCGGTTTTATATACACAGTGCGCAATCAAGTGGTGGGCCACCCAAACAATCTAGCCATATGCTCTGATAGTATTCAGCGTACACTGTGGGCATGCTGGTTCGCAGTGGTGTAGGCTATACACGGTGCCCATCCACGGTGAATGGACAAATGAATGCTAACAGCATGTGTTGTTACAATGTATGTACCGTGTTACACTGTAACGGGTGACATCGCAATGTGGCTTCATTGAATAGCTTTCGTGACCACATGCTTCTCACTTACCTATGTTGCTGCCATGTTGTTGTTGATGTTGTGACATCTCTGCAGGTCTATGTCTGAGTAATTCAGCTCAGCAAGGGCGCTGCTGGCAGCAGTGCTGTTGGCAGCAGCAGCAGCATTCCTTGATGCATCTATGTCTGTTAGTATACGCTAGTACAACATGTCTGAATTAAGCTGATCTCAGAAGCAGCAGCCTGTCAGTGCCGCAGTCAGACTGCTGCAAGGTGGCTGTTGTTCAGTAAAGCGGTGAGAGTCTCAGGGCTCAGGCAGTGCAGTACAATTCTGGCGTGTTTTGTGAGCACTGTACTGTTGGTAGGTGTGGCATTGTTGTTGCTGCTGCTGCTGCTGCTGCTGCTGCTGCTGCTGCTGCTGCTGGCTGCTGCTGCCAGTCTGGGGATGAAGTGGTGTCTTGCCTGATGTGCTGCTGCCATCATTGGAACTAGATCAACGGCAGTGCATCAAATCCCAATTTCAGATGCGGACAGTGGTGTGGCGTGGTGTCAGATCTGTTGGTGGTTTGCTGACTCAGATCGGATGTCACAGGGTTTACAGACTCTATCTTGTTTTGCATGGCCAAGTTTTCCACATTTTGTTTACATTGTATCTTGCAGACTATAGTCATGTTTCCGCAGGAGTTGCGTGATATATATCATGTTATATAACGTGCCAATGCTGGGCAAATACCACTAGTGTTGCGATGCCAATTGTTTACAATACACTTGAATTGTGGTACACATCAGCTGAAACCCAGGAGCAACATTTGCTTTTAACTATCAGCCATCATTGCCAATGCTGGCTGATAAAGCAAAGTAAAAGTAGCTGATCAAGCAAAGTGAAACAAAAGTTTTGCACTTTGCTGCACAAGCCAAATTTCTTTCACATGAGCTCAATGTAACACCCTTCACAACTCGCCGTACTCTGGTTGTGATATGCTAAAGAGTCTTTCCCCCATGTGTCTCTTTTGTTTCACAATTGTCATAGACCAACGTCCCCTAGAATGTGCTTATATAACATATATGCCATATATATGCATTGCATGTGAAGGATTCATCCATGCAACAGCTTACGTGCATGTAGGTTACATACGGGCATGCAGACTCGTGCTTAACTGCTTGCATGCACCTCACTTTGAGAGTTGTTTACATTCATAGACAGAGTAGGGAACTCTAACACAGTGCATGAAGTAATGTAGGTGGAAGACAGCCATGTCATTTCGCTGGTTTCAAGGACGGGTTTCCCAGATCCGACGGTTCACTCTCATGATGTCGTGAGTGTTGATTGTCAAGGCTTCGGCGTCCTACTGGAAGAATGCCATGCTGCTGACGTGCACGAGCAAGATCGTAGGCAACTACTTTTTGCAGCAGCTCGCCACACCCAGCGCCTTGCAAGGTATGCTCAAGGTGACAGCCGAATTCGCATAGAAACCTTCATGTATATTCTTCTACTGCTTTTGCTACACCAGAGTCCTGGTCACACTGCATGCAGCACACGCAACCAGCACAGCATGGTCGGTGGGCCGTGCTGCGTCGCAAATCACTTGCGTGTTCCTATATGCGGCATGTATCTTACCAAACTGTGACTGTTTTGATTGCATCGCCTGCACAAGACCGCTTGTGTCAGATGTCCTGCGTATGTTTACTGTTTGTAGGCACCTGCTACAGCATGACACTTGAAGGCCACTCGGATCTCATTCTCCGGATCCTGAGCCTCCTCTCAAGCAGTCACAAGGCTGCTGTTGCTAAACTGGTGTGCAAGGCAGCCCACAGTGCCTTCAAGGAGTACGAGACTATCAGCCTTGATAGTTGTTGTGACCTGCCAGCAGAATGTATACTTGAGAACCTGAAGCAGTTGCAGTATGAACACAGACTCAACCATCAGCAGCAGCTCATGGCAGCAGTTGCAAAGCAGGGCGACCTGTCACGCTTACAGCTGCTACTCAATCATGGGTGTGACGGGGGCCGGTCAATTTGTTCTGCAGCTGCTGAGGGAGGCCACCTTGACATACTGCAGTGGCTGAGAGCTCAGCACCCACCCTGCTCATGGGATGAGTCTGTGTATAGATCAGCAGCAGCTGGAGGCCATCTCGATATTCTGGAATGGGTGAAAGCACAGGATCCACCTTTCGAGTTGACCAATAAGGCGTGCGTGGCAGCTGCAGGTGGAGGCCACGTTGCTGTTCTGCATTGGCTAGCAAATGAGGATCTACTTCCTTTGGCGTCGTTGTTATGTAATGCAGCAGCCCACAATGGCCATTTGCATGTGCTTCAGTGGTTGAAAGTTCAGAACTCATTTTCAAGCAGTGACTTGAACAAGTGGACCTGTCGACAAGCAGCAGAGGGTGGTCAGTGGAAGGTTCTTCAGTGGTTGAGGGCTCAGGATCCACCTTGTGACTGGGATGAAACTGTATGTGAAGCAGCTGCTCGGAAAGGTCATCTTGATGTGCTGCAATGGCTAAGGGTTCAAGACCCACCTTGCCCATGGGGACGTTCTGTGTGTTCAGTAGCAGCTGAGGGTGGTCACCTCAGGGTGTTGCAGTGGCTGAGAGGTCAGGAACCGCCTTGTCCCTGGGATTACCTAGTTTGTGTGTCTGCGGGCCTGTGTGGCCATTTGCATGTGCTGGAATGGTGTAACGGAATTCTGCATTCCATTAGGGCTCTACGCCAACATACCAAAATCATTCCAAGAGTTGTCTATAGGTAGGCTTGAACCCGATCCGGAGGCATCGCCTTTTAAGTGAACGAACATGAGGCACCGATCCTGTTACAATGGAATGCAGAATTCCGTTACAAATGGGCACTGGCTGAAACCCCACCTGCACCCTGGGATGAATCAGCATGCCACACAGCAGCGGTTACGGGTCACCTTCACATTCTTCAATGGGTTGAAGCACACCAACCTGCTCTGCCATGGAACAAGTCAATGTGCTTGAAGATAGCTCGGCAGTGGGACAAGGTCGCAATGATTGAGTGGCTGGAGTCCATTGGTGTTCAATGACTGGTAAGTGCTTCAGGCGCCGAAGTTTGGTTGATCAAATAGTGCATGTGCCGTGATGCCAACTAAATCAGATTCCAATAAGCAGTTTTCTACACATAGTGCAATCAAGTGGTGGGCCACCCGAACATACCTAGCCATCTGCCCCTGATGATGCTTGGGACACATGTGGGCATGCTGGTTTGCAGTGGTGTAGAGTGGATGGACAAATGAATGCCCAACAATGGCAGATTCTATCACGGTATCACATCACACCAAGAAAGGTCACCTTTCTTCAACAAGTTGTTGATGTTATGATACTATTTGCATGTGTTGTTTGCTTCCACAGAGTGCGGAAAGTCCACACAGCATGTGTTGTTGCATTGTTGATTATGATAGCATGTTACAAACCTTGCAAAGTGTGGCTTGACCAAACGGTCATGATCAAATGCTTCTCACTTGCAAATGCTGCTGCCATGTCGTTGTTGATGTTGTGACATCTCTGCAGGTGTAAGCCTCAATGGTTCACTGAATTCACTGGCAGCTTGGCAAGGGCCGGGGGCTGCTAGCTGCAGTACTGTTTGGCAGCAGCAGCAGCATTCCTTGATGCATCTATGCCTGACAACATACACTAGTACAACAGGTCTGAATCACTCCAACAGTGGAATATGCTGATTTTCAGAAGCAGCAACAGGTCAGTGCAGCAGTCAGACAGCTGCCAGGTGCACCTGGCTGTTGTACAGTAAAGTGTTGCGTGTGTTGGGCTCAGGCAGTGCAGCAAAGTATCTGGCATACTTGGTGCTGTACTGCTGCTAGGTATTGCACTGTTGTTGTGGTTGTTGTTGTTGTTGGCTGCTGCTGCCAGTGTGGCAGTGAAGTGGTGTCTTGCCTGACGTGCTGCTGCCATGATGATCACTGGAAGTAGATCAACGTCACGACTATGCATCAAGTTCCTAATCCAGTTGTCTCAGTTATCATGCTTGAATGTTGCAGTAAGGCAGCTGCTTCCTGATGCCACTGTTGTTACTGATCACGTGGGTTTAGTTGCTGGGAGAATAGCAGCTTCATCGGGTAACATCGATATCCTGCTGACATAGCGCTGCGGCCACTTTCGCTCTGTGCAGCAATAGCAACATTGTTGTGCAGTGGATGTGATGGTCAGTGGGTGGGAGTTCAGTGCAGACAGGTTGATTTGTAGGAGTGAGACGACAGCAATGCACAATATCATGCTGTTGGCCCGAGCCGAACTGCCATTGGCATGGTAGTGACTGATCTTGTTAGATTGTCATATGGAATAACTTCAGCCCGCGGGAACGGCCGTGTCAAACACTGTGTGGCAAGCTAAACCTCAGTAGCATGGATTTATGCAGGGTCAACGGTCACTGAGGCTCTCTATCAACAGCTCCCCCCTGCGTATGACCTACTAGGCACAATAGTATATGGCCAGTGCTCCTGCTGCTCAGTGATTACTGTTGTTGAGCCTCGTTCGGGACAAGTTGTCAATGCATCTATAGAGTCCAACTCTTGTTTCAGACGCAAATTGCACCAACGCTGCTGCCAGCTTTCGATGCTTCTGTACATGTACTCCCTTCAACTGTAGCTACATTCCTCCAGTACACCTACGACACTACTATCAAATCAGGCAGCAGCTGCCTGATTTCATGCTTCATTGTCCTTTTCCTCTGGTGCAGATGCTGCTTCTAGTGGCTGTACAGGCTGAAAGTTTGGCTTGCCAGCTTTCAAAATGCAGTAGGTGAGCCAGTAGTAGAAGGCCAGGATGCGAGCCTCTGAGCCAAGTGTCTGGCGGATGCTGGTGTGGCCAAAGGACAACCAGTTCAGCACATCATCACCTGAGAAGGCAGACACAACATATATACAAACAACATGAGGTCAACACAATGGTCATGAGCAATTCCAGAACGTTGCAAAACCACAAATGACCTGTTCAAGCTGTATGCATGGGCTCTTAAACATCAAGCTGTGTGAAACAAGTGTCCGCTTTAGGCAAAAGTGCACAGTCATACGAACACACAAGTGCACAATCTGCTGCTGCACTTGGCAAGCCACATCTTTCTGCATGTTGGTTGAGAGCAACCACTGTGACACTGACCTGTCTTCATGCCCCGGCCTTGTTCATCCAGCTCAAACTCCATGCCGTCAAACTCATTGATGCAAAGAGCCTCAAAGGCATGCTTGATCAGACTGGCCTTGGGTAAGAACCGCAACACCCTGTTGCAGTACATGACGTCACAGACATATGGAGCACCTACACAGTATATCGCTTTATGTGTGGGCACAGCCAACAGCAGTATCATGTTGGTTCATCTTTGAGACCTGTAGCACAGTCGACGGTGCAATGCAGTACAGAGCAAGACATCATAACAAGCTGCAGTGGCCTCAAGTTGTACACCTACTTTGGAATATTCTCTGCATTGCAGTAGAAGCCTCCAAAAATAATCCAGACCAACATGACAGCTGGCCCAATGGCTACTGCTGCGTCTGTGTTTGGTGCTGCAGCTCCCACAGACAGACCAAGAGCAGCAGCTGTGAATGACTCCAGAGTCAAGATACCCAAAAACTTGGCAAATCTGCAACAGGATCATCATCAAACAACCTCAGCAACTGTACTATGCTTGCGGCAAATCGCCCATCTGCAGACATTTCAGTCTTCTGTGTTTTGCTGACAAGATGCATGCCATGTTTTGGCAACTTGTCTTGAAGACACGAGCCACTGATCAACATCCTCCTGACAAGCAAGGGTTACTGATGGACAGCATGCAAATGCATGCCACAAAATGATGTCACCTAAATGTGAACACAGCCGTGAACTGACGATCACACCAAGGCAAGCTTGAATGTTTATGCTGACCACCTACTTGCTTGGCCTAGGATTCAGTCCTGTGAAGGGGTAGACCACACTGCCAAACACCAGTGGAAAGATACAGCTCACAGGAAGCTCAGCAAGCAGCTTGGCTGCAGGAAAGACAACCAACAGCAGCAACAACACCTGGAGGCCATCTCAGTAGATGCTATGAGGTCATACTATGCTATACTTAGCAGTCTGCTGGTAGGGACTTGCAACTGACAGGCACAGCCTGCATCCACACTTGGAGACTAGAGACTCAACAAATCAACTTGATTAGGAAACAACATCCAACACCAGTTTGACAGTCGAGGATTATGCAATTGAGTGTGTTGGCTGACCATCTGCATCCACATAATCCAAACAAACCCACAAGGTGCAGGACAGGCAGATGCACTATGAGCAGGGAAATGCACCAAGCTGCCAGTATCTGCACAAAATTCTGACCTTTCAACTTCGCAGCAACAGCAGCTCTGCATCAACAGTGAACATATATGCCCCGGCAGCAACACACGTCAGCAACACACCCAACCCCCGCTCTCCCTTACCACAACATCAACTCACACACCTGAGAGGTATGGCAGGACATCATATGCCTTGCGCGTTCTCTCCCGTGTTACAATACTTCTCTCTTTGGGGAATACAGTGATGGTCTTGACTAGTGCTGACATAGCAGTGTTGATAGCGGCAACCTGTGTACAACAACAGCACGCAGGCACCTGTTAGATCAAGTGCTTGAAGGGTGACACAATATTATACAGCAGGGCAAGTACTCCTAGAATGCTGAGTATGTGGGAGTGTTGAAAGTCTTTCTTAGAGAGGCACACCAGCCATTGTGGATGTCATATGCCATACTATAGCACTTCTGGCTATGCTACAAGACTTTGGGATGTAATTGCCCAGGATCAAACAAAGAGTGCCAGGGGAACTTGGAACACCAAATGCTACACACTATAGACAACTGCATGCTGGTCCAGATTAAAAGATAGACTTGGCACAAAAACCAAAAGCCAGTGCATGCTGTGTGCTGGTTATCATCACCTGCAACAGACCCAGTCTGTCCTGTATGCTGCTCTGCTTCTTCTGCATCCTGAAGAAGATGGCACCAAAGATCACCGCACTGCTGATGTTGCTGCTCAGCCGGGCAATTGCTGCTGCCTTATCACGGGTGATCTGCCGCCAGCTGCGGGTCAGCAACAGCTTGAACTGCCTGCAACAAGATGATCAAGCATGTAAATTATAATATGCATTTCCTTCGCCTTGTGAGCAGTCTCGGCTGTGATAGAGACCAATGCCAACGACTGATCAAAGCACTCATCATCTACAAAGCAGAATTATCAATGGGATCAACACCTGCATGTGACATGCATTCGTAGATCTGCAAGGTTCTTGAAGCGCAAGCCCCTTGACTGCCTACCTAACCCAGTTTGCTCTGGGTCTTAGACTAACTGTTCCCAGTGCCAGGTCACCACTCTTACTGCGGTCCATATGATCATGAGAGTCATCTACAGAGGAAGCACAGTGGGCTTTCCAGGCATCTACGAGACCCTGCAGGGTGTAATCAACAGACGCACACCTCACAACAAGCTTCAGCACCCTGAACAGGAAAAGAATCCGGCCACACAGACGGAGCTAGGAAGGAACATAAGCTGGGCCCTGTGTCAGATGCAACATGAAGCAAGCCTAAAAGGTGAGTTTAGGAGGACCATCACTCGCACCTGTACTCGCGCCTTGGTCTCTGTTTCTGCCTCTGATGTTGAGTAGTCAATGCTGATGAGGTCAGCCACAAACTCTGCAGGGTTGTAGTGCTGAGGGCAGCTGTGGCCAAGCTGCATACAGCACACAAGTGGAACAACTAAACAAATACATGCCAGGACAAAGAACAATGCATTACGATACACAAGCAGAGCACAATTATTCGTTGCAAACAAGCAATCGCCAAGCAACCTAACAGGAGTGGGATACTATAACAGTGCCTGGTGCAGCTTGCTGTACAGGACCATCAAATCCCTGCCTACAGGCAAGCAGGGATCATGCCAAGGTGCTTGCAGGGCCAACCGTAGGGCTGCTGCAAGTGCACCTACCTTCTCAAAATACTCCAGGACGTCATCTGCTGGTCCATTATAGATGCACCTTCCTTCACTCAACAACAGCAGATCATCAAACATGGAGAAGATGCTGCTGCGGGGCTGATGGATGCTGCATACCACTGTGTGACCTGAAGAGGCGAGGTCTTTGAGGGTAGCAACAACCTGCAAAGCCCATGTCAACCACCTCAGTCTGTGCTTTATGGTGACTGTACACGACAAAAGCACACTTATAGTGTGTCGGATGCTTCTTTCTTGTTTGCTCATACCGCCAACCCTTACAAACTACTGGCTGCCTATCACGCTACTGCTTTGCATTGTCAATGGATTTAGGAAAGACTTTATTGCCAGCACATACCTTTTCTGCCTGGAAAGAGTCAAGACCTGTAGTAGGTTCATCCAGGAACAGCAAGCTTGGACTGCTGATCAGCTCACAGCCAATAGCCAGCCGCTTCTTCTCTCCTCCAGAGAGGCCACGAATCTTCTCATTGCCCACGCGTGTATCCTTTGACTTTGCAAGACCCAAGACAGACATCAGATTGTCAACATACTCCTGTTTCTGGTCTTCAGTCTTGCGATCCGAGACTTGCAACTGAGCAGCCATAGTCAAAGTTTCGGTAACAGTCAACATGGAGTAAAAGTTGTCGTTCTGCTCCACATAGGCCTGGCGATGGTTTGACTCCGTGGATTGGACGCCATTGACGTACAGTTCACCTTCAGGGCAGTGAAGGAAGTGTCAGACTGTGCTGACCAAGCGCATATGCAGCAGTAACTGACATTTGGGGCGATGGCCGACTGCTTTGACATGTCAGCTACTCAACAAGGTCCTTATCTGGCATTCCTGCACCTTTGTTGTGCACCCTATTCTGCATGAATGGAGCTGGTTGCAGCAATAATCACAATTAGTTCAGGGACCTCTTGTCACGCCTGCTCACCTGTTATCTTCATGCCACTCTTCGCAGGCACCTGAGTTGCCAGTGCATTCAGCAGCGTGGTCTTGCCAGAGCCACTAGGACCCATCAATGCAAGCAACCTGGAGAGCATGCAGTCATGTATGTTACATAACACATGACAAGAATTGAGTATACTGAGCAACACACATGCCATGTGACATGCACACACACACACACACACACACACACACTGCAGCCTGCATGGGGGGTCTTGAGTGCCCACATCAAGTAGCCGCGCTATAGCAGCATGCCCCTGCAACAGGAGAACTCTGATGGCCATGTACATGTGCTTGCGCTTGCTGCATTTGTGATCATACAGTATTTCTGCTTATACATGTGTTGCTGGGCACTGATGTGTCAGCTGCACTTGTAATCAGGCACGGACCCTGGCGCATATTAAACCACACACTGCTACCACAGTGTGCAGATTTAGTGATGCATTGCTGTGCTGTGCCTACTAACCTTCCTGGCCGTGCTGCTCCTGACAGATTGAACAGGATCTGCTTGCTCCTGGCAGCGCCCTTCTTCTTCTTCTTTTTTGCAGTCCAGTGGCAGGAGAGGTCATTCCACTCCAAAGTCACTGGAGGCACCTGCAGGATTGAGCAATTCAAATCTAACACGACTGCAGCACGTGATAACATGTTGAGCATTGGCAGGCAAACCGCCAACCAAGCTGATGCATGTACCATGATCTGCAGAACATGCAGGAAGCGCAGCAGGAGTGCAGGACAGCCAGTTGATGACCCTGGTGCTGTGCATGCTAAGTGCAACTCTGCCCTTGCAGTGTCAGACAACTGACCTGGCCTCCAGGTGATGGGGTTTTGCTGCGTGACGGCGTAGCGTCACCCTGTTCCAGCTTCTCATTGCTGCTGCTGTCCTTGCTGGCTGCTAGCTTCTGCTTCAGTGCAACTGCAAACCACAGGAGTGCGTGTACCGTCGGTACAGACGTCTAGTTATTGACCTTTGAGCAGTGGAACCGCACCACATTAGTAAGCAAGTCAGCAGGGCGGATCCTGCTGAGAAGCACACTCCAGCCACAACCTTGTACTTTGCAACAGGCGTACGGCAATGCTGCCATGCTCGCACCTGCACCCTTCACGGCGCCAATTCCAGCCAGCAGAGCCAAGTTCCCTTGAGGCAGTGCTAGCACTGCAGTACCCAACAGCAGGTCCAGCATGTCGGTACCAGGCTTCCTCGATCACTTGCACCTGCACTCTGTGACTGTGCCTGGCACGTTCACATACAGAATTGTAATCCAGAACTAAGCAATTGCAATTCAAATTCCTCATCTGTGTTGCTGATGACTGTCAGGCTCAGAGACTGGTGAATTGTAGTGGAGTGGGACCGTCGACACCGTGGTTACGTGTGGCTGCAATTCAGATACCGCTTAGCTACTACCAGGTGAGCAATGTATCCTGGTTGTTCGCTATGAGAAGCGTAAGCCAGCATGATCTGTATTTGCTAAGCAAGGTACTGATGCGCTTTGTGCTGGCACAGTGACCTAATCCAGATGAAAAATTCCGGAAAACATACGGAATTTTTGTTCCCAGTATGTCCTCATAACATCTGCATATCAGCGCGATAGGCAGTACAGCAGGACAGGCAATGAAGCCGATGTCTGATCTGCCCAGCTCGGTGCACTCTGCTGGAGCTTATGGGTTGAGAAAGCGCAGGGGTATGAAAAGTAAGTGACAGGCACGCGCTCTGTGGGAGATGCATGCCCAAGTGACATCAAGCTGTCACCAGCGTTGGCACCAAGAGTCACATCAAGTTGTGTTGCAACCAGCTGCTACAGTTTCTCCCCATACTATGCATCACAACAACTCCCTTTCTATGCACAAAGTGCGCCAGAGTTGCCAATTTTTACATCTTACTGGTATGTAAACAAGTTAGCCATGCAACAAATAAGACGCCTCGTATGTGATTGATACATATACATTGCTACATGAGCTACATCTTCCTGCTTATCACATAGTCATGTTATAAATAAGGATACTTTCAGAGTCAGATGGCGTGTAGAAGCCTCCATGTCATACTCTGCCATGGGTAACCCTGCCAGAAACCCATCATGGCATGAGCCTTGACCAGACATCCAGACAGAGTGTCAACTGCAAAATATGCGATCATAAAAAAGGAAGGCATCTTTGACATTTCCCAAAACCCGGGTGCTCATGGTGCTGCTTGCAAGCAATAATTGGGCATTCAAGAACACAAACCCACCTGCCCAGACCTCAATTTAAAGCAGGCTTATCACGGAGGCCCTCCAAGCGGCCTGTATAGCAGTTGGGAACTGCTACAGCACGTTTGAGTGATCAAACACAGTCACAGGCTATATGCATGCGCTGCTTGCTACCAACACTGTGAGTCACCGTGGTTGATTGAGTGTGCAATGACTTGCCGTAAGAGTCATCAGCTGCTGCCGGCAAGTCCTGCTGCCAGCAGTACTGCTGCCAGTGGGCTGCCAGCTGCTGGTGCTGCTGCTGCTGCGCTGGCAAGTGCTTCATTGAAACAGCGGCTGTTGGTGCTCATGACGTACAGCAGCAGTCAGCAGTGTCTGCGCTGCTGTGAAGTCCAACTGCTGAAAGCCTTTCAGCTTGAAGAGCACTGCCAAGGCTGGTCACAAACTCTTGAAGATCGTGATTGTGCTCTGGCCGTTCGTTCTCTGCTGCATAGCATGCAGGTTGTTGTCAGTGACTTTGTTGCTGCTGATATCCCGACATGCTGGCGCACACTGCTCAAGGACTCCATCAGCAACCAATATGGTGTTGCTCATGAACCTCCAGGCAGCTAACTACTGGTGCTTGCATGTACTGCATTGCACGAAAAACTCCTGAAACCTGCACATACCCCCGCTTGATCTCCATCAAGGAGCTTTCATCAGAGTCCGCTGCTGGTCTATGGGTGCATTATGACCTCTCTGTCCTTGCTGCACTAGCTGCACTAGCTGCATGGCAGTGGAAAAGAAAGGAGAATTTGGCTCGTGCAGCAAAGTGAATGCAATGACAATATGAACAGACTGAACATGCTGCTTCTAAGGGGCCGCCACCCAGAGAATTGCAGAGACATGTTGTAGGCTCTGAACTTTGGCAATCTGTCAAGCTATAGTCCTCACCACTGGCAGTTGACAGCGCCTTTGCAGTGTGGTCATACAGTCCTAGTGCAGAGTATAGCATGGCATACTGTGTGGCGCTAGCTTCCTGTATGGCCATAGCATGCGCTCTACTGCTGGTGCTGCCACGTTGATGCAACTGCCGTCACATACTGTACATATTCCGTTGTTACCCACGCAAAACAAGTGCTTTAGCATCTGTGATGTCCAACATGATGCTTGTCACACTGACGAACTCTTGAAGAGTTCGTTATCAGGACGTCAACTGCAAACATTGGTAATTGTGCAGGTAATGCCAAGGCACTGCTGGCCTGAAGATCGTCACTTCACAAGATCACAGCGTGCTCAGTACAACTAGTAGAGGCCCTGAATGCTGTTGCATGCACGCCTGCCGCATGATCATATCTTTGCCTGTTGTCTGTGTGCCTGCTGCCCTCTAATTTCTTTTCACAAGCACAGGCTGGTGCGGCAGTGTGTGCATCAGACGGGGCCGCATGGAATGTTAAGGCCTTCTACTGCTGCACAGGCTGAGAACAGGCGGTTATGTTCCACAAGTACGGGTGCTGCAGGCAGCACGCGTATAAGAAAGCGTGCTAGCGCTCCTGTGACTACATGTACGGGCTCAGCGACATGCCCCAAAACAAGGCATATGCACCGGCCGTACTATTCAAGCGTACAGTGCAGGTGTCAGATACTAGGTATGTGCTAGTGTGTCATGAGCTGATTCACCCACCAATGTGGGTCGGGTGCTTTCGTACCGGTGCTGTACGATCGTCTATTGCGCTTAACAAGAGAGCGGTTGCTGTAGAGGCGTGCAAGCCTGACTTGATCTCCAGATTCTTTGTTGCTTCACGCAGCAATGATGCGGACGGTGGCCAGATTTGCTGCTCTGTTGTGCGTGTTGAAAGGCGTGCTGTGGGCAGAATACAGCCCTGTGCGCCAGCAGCACATCTACAGTTTATGTATATTTTGGCTTGATGCATGCCTGTAGTACAGGAACAACCGTCTCTGCCCGCCGTGCTCATTTATGTCAAACCTCTAGTCAACCTGGCATATTGCACTGCGAGTGGAGAGTATATTGTAGAGAATTTGTGGCCAAACCCATTGATATTCGTTTTGACAGGTGACTTCGTGTACAAGAAGTCTTGGCAACAGTTTGGAAGGCTTACTAAGAATGACAGGGGTATGCGCCCGTTGGTTGCCCCCTATACTGTGAGAAATTGGTCTACCACGGTGGCACACAAAAGTATGCTATATGTTCAATCCTGCGATCAGGGCGCAGTAGTCCACCTTGAGGGCAGTGGTCCGTGCTCGACAGCGACCGCTACTGATCACTACCGCGATGCAGCCTGCCGTGCTCTTTGCAGTGAGGTCGGGAGCTCTTCGAGCGCTCTGGACATCCGCTGGTGTGGCAGGTAACATATGGAATACAAGATGAACAACACGTGCTTGTTTACGAGACACTGCCGCACCCCGCGTCCATGCTATGCCTTCACTGCGCGCAGGCAACCGGGCTCTTTCGACTGCTATTCGAGTTGAGAAAGATACCATGGGATCCCTGGAGGTGCCAGCTGACAGGTGTGGTTGTTTCAGGATCAATCAACAACATAAGCAGCGACCTTGAAGTTGTTGCAGCAACCAATAGCAGGGCAGCAGTAACGGTGCTGTAACAATCAATTCTCGTATGATGCAGGTACTGGGGAGCGCAGACGCAGCGATCCATCCAGAACTTTAAGATTGGAGGCCCTAGGGAGCGTATGCCTGAGCCTGTTATCAGGGCATTCGGAGTACTGAAGCGTGCTGCAGCTAAGGTACACCAGAGCAGCAGCATTATTTCACGTATAATTTTACACGATTGTTGTAAGCGAATAAACTCTTCAAGAACCTCAGCCTCAAACACTATCGCCATGCAGCACGCCCTAGACAACCAGCGGCACAGTATGTTGCGTTGGCCTCCCTGAGCATCCGCTTGCTTCAACAGGCCAACCCAAGTCAAGCACGTGTGACTTGTCAACATATAAGGTTTGCTATAGTTGCCAACCATGGTGCTGACATGAGGGCAACTGTCTGTGCACCCATGAAGTGTAACCGGTTGAACACTCAAGGCCGGGTTGTTGATCTGTTGTTGTTGCTCATGCTGGCAACATGCTGATGACAGCAAATGAGCATCAATCTGGCTCTGTTGCAGGTGAACATGGCTCAAGGTGTTCTGGACAAGAAGATTGGCGAAGTTGTGGTGAAAGCAGCAACAGAAGTAGCAGATGGCAAGCTTGATGATCACTTCCCGCTTGTGATCTGGCAGACAGGCAGCGGCACACAGAGCAACATGAACGCAAACGAAGTTATTGCAAACAGGTCAGACTTACAGCAACATCATAGGCTGTGCATGCTGCAAACGTTCATCAGTACAGCATGCTAGTGTGGTGGTGCTTCGTCATAAGACGCTTGGTACTGCTGAATTGAGCTTGCAGTTGTGGACATCATCATCCTTTACTCTACTAGAAACACGCTGGGAGATGCAACAAAGCTGTTGATGGTTTGCGCAACCAAATGATTGTTTCTTGTGTTCCTGCAGAGCCATTGAGATGCTTGGCGGGGAGTTGGGCAGCAAGATGGTACATCCAAACGACCATGTGAACAAGGGCCAGAGCAGTAATGACACTTTTCCATCAGTGATGCACATTGCAGCGGTCACAGAAGTACATAATACTCTGCTACCACAGCTGGAGCAGTTACATGTGAGCTCTGCATCATTACAGCCATAGAGGATGTTGCTGACAGCACCACAGCAACTGCAATAGCATCAGCTCATACCAGGGGCACCATGAGTAGATGCAATATGTTTAGCTATGCACAGCATCTACTGCTGTACGCAGTCACAGCAAGTGTGTGCATGTTCTGGCTTTGACCAGGGTGTGCCTTCTCGCTGCTGCTGTCCATGTGCATGCTTCGTAAGCATCAAGCCCTGATTGAGGCATGGATCAACATAATCCTGCCCTTGCTTCACAAGCATCATATGAATGTCATATTTGTGTTGTGTGTACTGTTGTACCAATGGCATGCTACTTTGTTTTTGTGACTGCTCAGAAAGCTCTGAATGACAAGGCCAATGAATTCAAGGACATCATCAAGATAGGACGCACCCATACCATGGATGCCACCCCATTGACACTGGGTCAGGAGTTTGGGGGTTATGCTCAGCAGGTACATTGCTTGTTGCCTGTATGAATGTCCACCAACACATATTGTGTATTCTTGTGTTGCATTGTGTCCAGATATGCTTCTGCACATGTTTCTTTGGTGGTGAAGTTACCTGTATGTACCAGGCTGCAGTCCCAATCTACGCTGTATGCGAGTATGTCCTCTATAAATGTTTCATGTCTGCTGCTTTGCTCCAGGTTGAGTATGGTATTGAGCGAGTACAGGGTGCACTTCCTTCGCTGTACAGACTCGCTCAGGGAGGTACAGCAGTTGGCACTGGCCTCAACACCAAGGTTGGCTTTGACAAGGCAGTAGCTGACCAAGTAGCAGCTGACACAGGTCTGCCTTTTGTCACAGCGCCCAACAAGTTTGAGGCCTTAGCAGCCCATGACAGCATAGTGGAGATGAGCGGGGCTCTGAACACTCTTGCTGTGAGTCTGATGAAGATTGCTAATGATGTGAGGCTATTGGGCTCAGGACCAAGGTGATTGTGTACACAGTTATAGGCCACCAATGCTTGTATAGAGCTGCACAGCAGGACAGTGCATTTCAGACGCTACTGACCTCAACATCTCTGGCTTGTCTTGGGCATTGTTGTGCTGTCTGCTGCAAGGGTTGTGCTGCACGCATGCATCAGGTCAACGGGGTCGTCAGCCACTTCTTACTAAGTGCTGCATTGAGCTCATGGCCTGCATGACAGCTGTGGACAGATGGCGACACGTGTACTCGATACCTCATCAGCAACCTACAAAAGTTGTCACATATCTCACATCCTCATGGCCATTCTGCGGAATCTGTACCATGGTTTCCAAGTAAGTTGGTGATGTGTCTGCCGTCCTTGCACCAGGTGTGGTCTAGGTGAGCTCCTACTGCCAGAGAATGAGCCTGGGAGCAGCATCATGCCCGGCAAAGTTAACCCAACTCAGTGTGAAGCACTGACAATGGTTGCAGCACAGGTCATGGGCAACCACACAGGTAAGCTTCAGAGCTGTCACCTTATGATTCAGAAACAGTGTGCAGCTGCACAATCACCCAGAATCACACTTAGCAGTTTGTGATTGCAATCTGAAACATCTTTGTTCGTTTGTTGCTGTTGTTGAATCTAATCTTATGCGCGAGAAGCTGTGCGGAATGCTTTCAACCACACCTATGCTGCTTTGCAAGCCCTGAAGCAAGGCAGAGGAGTCAAGTTCAGAGTGGAAACCTGGCAGGTTTTGCCTCTGCTCTCATCCCGCTGCCTGGGTTTTGGCTTGCAGTTCAGCATACAAACTTGCCCTCATACAGCCTTAGGGATTCTCCATGCTGCAGCAGTGCACCTGGCAGATATGAAGTAGGCCAGGCCGATACTGACTTGTTTATAGCGCCTGCTGCTGCATCTGCTGCAGGTGTTAGTGTTGCTGGCAGTCTTGGCCACTTTGAGCTCAATGTGTACAAGCCCATGATGGTGGCGTCATTGCTGCAGTCTGTCCGTCTGCTGGGTGACGCTGCTGGATCATTCGCTGCAAACTGTGTCGTAGGAATCCAGTAAGTGCCTTGCTCTGGTTGGGAGGTGACTTTATGCACTGCTGGTTGTGTGACGGCTGGGGGTCGCATGTCTTAATGCATAACATCACTAATAAAAGCACCTCAAAGACCTGCTGCCTAGATGCCCTCTACATGAGCGCTAGTTTCGCAAACACGGCTCGAGCATTGTGCACACCATACGTATATGGCGCCCATCGTTCCCCAAACCATGCTCCAGCGGCTGAGTTTGGTATTTTACGGCGCCTACAGCACAATATGTGGCTGTCAACAGCAAGCAAGCAGCTCTTTGCTTGCAGCAATGGGAGCGGTGGCAAGGTTGCTGCCTCCTTGTATGGCTACCACAGCAAATCAAGCAGCAAGTACAGCGAGCCGCCCCAACACATGAATGAGACCTGTCAGCTTTATGACCGGTCTGTCAGATCAACTGTGAGTCTACTTCTAGGACCTACAATCAGCATCTACACAACTTACACTCATGTGATTATGTGTCCATTGCTGTCTCTCTCTGTCATTTCAGGGCAAATAAGAGGCGCATTGATCAGCTGCTGCATGAATCCTTGATGCTTGTGACAGCCCTGAACCCAAAGATCGGTCATGACAATGCTGCAGCTGCTGCCAAGAAGGCACACAAGGAGGGCACTACCTTGAAGCAGGCTGCTATGTCTCTTGGCCTGCTTACTAGCGAGGAGTTTGATCAGTGGGTGCGGCCAGAGAACATGATAGCACCAAAGCCATAGAAGATGTATTGGCCTCCATCACTACAAGATCCTTCAAAAAGAGCATCTCTGCATCTTTATCGCTGCCGCAACATACAGCAGCTTCTGCTGAGATCATTGCACTGATGGTGTTGCTGTGGTGCGCCATCACAGGTGGTCTGGATGCTTTATATGTTGCAGTCTCGCATACGTGTGCATGACTTCAAAATTTGATTGCATTTTCGTCAATGCTGTCGTTTGTAATTATCTTAGGAGGCTTTTAACTGCAAGTCACCAGCCAGCAGCTGATCAACATGTGTGCATGGTCTGGAGTGTCTGTGCTGTTGAGGATGCACTCACCTGTCAGTTGGGTTGAATGCACCAGGGCTGCTGATGTATAGCATAGTTTGTTGTCTGCTACACACATGCAAGTGGCATGTGTGCAGTATTGCTATGTTTGTGTGAGTTTGATAGCTCCGGTACAACCTGTTGGCTTGAAAAAGGTCTGGGCATGGGTCTATGGTGCTGCCAGCGTAGTGTAGCAAGATGGCAGGCACACCACTGCTGCAACGCAAGTGTACAGAAGCATTTTGCTGATTGTCCAGATAAGGTGGCCAGCCTGCATCTACAACTTGCACAGGTATCATGTCTCTCTTGGAACCGTGCTTGGCAAGCTGCCCTTAAAGTTTACACTGCTTGCTCCAGCCAACATTCGACTTGTGGCAGCCTGCAGAAATGCTCGTATCAAGGGCATGAACTCTGGACATTGAGCTGCCGCTGGGTGCACTTCATTTAAATTCTACCCCCGAGGCTATGCGGATGATCTGATGCAGCTGAGCATGCGACCTCTTTGTTGTTGTGGTCCTGTTTTTGGTCAACACGACAGGGAGTATTTTGGCTGCCTTGTATCGCTACTAGAGGGCTAAACACGACGAGATCAATATTCTATAATTAAGAACTGTTGT